>CM047998.1:10664784-10681958 GCA_026261665.1 Melanotaenia duboulayi
TCTTTAGGTTTGGTGGAGAAAGTTAGCATTGTCATCAGAGAATGTTGTTAGAGGCAATTTTTTGTGTTCACGAGGGTGACCTAGTTTTCAGCCAGTCGAGCCTTCCCAGCTCGAGTTAACATTTAGTCCATCAGCATTTGATTAGCGCATAGCATCAGCTCAACATGTTCGGAGTTGTTAGTCTCATTTGTACAGAGAAATTAGACTCCTAGTTTGACGTTAAGTACGTGTTAATCATTTTTTGAGTTATTTTGTGCGTTGCATGTAGACCAAAACAAAGCCACACCTCCCTCTACCTCTTCCCCCACCTCCAACTTGCCTTGTCTGCAAATGAATCTGCAAAGTGCAAACACACCGAGCAAAACAATATCACCATTTCATGGAACATGTTGAAGTGACTTATGTTTATGTTGTTACTTGCTGTCCAGGAGATGAGCTAGCTCTGAGTGAAATAGTAGCCACTTTAACTCTTGCAGGGCTGTCCGCTTTGGAAATACACATTAACTCACATTAACGTATATGAACACACGGCCGGACAGGCTGGTAAATACAGAGCTGGAGATCAACACAGAGGCCACGTGTAACGTCATGCTATACTCCAGATGAAACCTCTAGTTCTTCACATTCTTTAATTCCTTCATTCTGAAAATGATAAATATCCACTTATTGCCCCTTTAAGCTATTTAAAAAAACGTAAATAACTTTACGTTCTCATACAGTAGAAACTGTGAAACATTAATATTTTGCACACCTACACAGATTTTGAGACTCATTTCATGTGTTCAAACTTCTAAAAGGTTCACAATTATATGGTGCATTTAAATGTTGGTGGAAAGCTGGGTCAGATGGATGTTTATCTGATTTAAGTGTAGTTTTCTTTTATGATTAGTTTCATAGCTCTCTCATAGCAGTTCATCCATTTGCAAATTGCATGTTATTTAAGTATGTACAATACAGTTCCCATCATAGATGTTGATGTCGATAATAGCCATTCTCAAATAGGATAGAAAATGTCCTATTAAAGTGGCAGGTTGGAGTTTTTGGTGGGAAGAAGTTTTTCTGTTTTGCATTATCTTACTAATTGCTCACACTCATTAATAGTTATTAGGAGATTAAGGTGCATGGCTAAGGTTAGCACATGGTTTGGTTTAGATATTAAAAGAATATTTTCATGCCACAATGTTTAAGCCTCTATTGTTAAATTAAGTCATTTTATGTTTTGGTTCATTTTTAAGCATTACGACAGGTGCATTTCAAAGATTAATGCTTACACACAGCTGGTGAACATGTGTGTAAATGAAGTTTTTATTCTCAGCGTGTATACGCTTCAGTGGAGGTGAAGTTGGATAAAAGCAAAAGAAGCATATTTCATATCCAACATCTTCTCACTTTGGGTGTGTCTTGTCTGCTTTTGGCTCAAAGTCTGACCAAAATTAGTGCCCTGCTTTTGTCCTTCCCATCCACAAGGCCACATCATTATAGCTGTGACATCTAGAACCCCCTCATTCAGCCTCTGCCTCACACTGAAATAGACCAGCCAGCCCTGCGCACTCTTTAGTGTGATCTGCATGGGATGAAATATTTTTGACTCAGGATCACATCCAATGGGCATTTTATAAAAGGAACAAAAACAGATGAATCTCTGGGAATCCATCTTAAAACTGAGAATTAGTTACTTTTCCTCTATCAGATTTCTTTTGAGAATTCCTATACAAAGAGGTTTTGACAAATGATTTGCATTAACACACTCCTAATCATCATCTGGTGGATTTTAGCAGATCAACAAACAGGGATATTGTCTTTAATTTCTGCCTCATGTCTCTCTGTTGAACATGGGTGTAATTTGTAACTTTTCTTTGCTAACCACAAAGCCAGTGAATGTGGTGTAAGTTTTGGTAGGCACAACAGTTAAGTTTGACATCACTAGACAGTATTCTTTAAAAAAAAAAAAAAAAAAAAAGAAAAAAAAGACACATCTGAGAAATATTTTTTTTAAAACAACTTTTTTTTTTTTTTTCAAAAACTTAATACAGTAAAAGTGTTTGGTGTCTTAATCATGAATCATAAGCAGATATCAAATCCNTAGATATACAGTAAAAGTGTTTGGTGTCTTGATCATGAATCATAAGCAGATATCAAATCCAAAGAAACATTGTTATTTAAAGTCATCCATGTAGTAAACATGGAAAATAAAAACACAGGTGAATTGTGAACACAAAAGTTTACTGAAGCAGAGGAGCTATCCATTATGACTGAAACATGTTAGGAAACAACTCTGAGAACCAATCACATATCAGATAAAGGAGTTATATTCGGCCAGCTGTCACTCACCATTCTTGGTATCTTCTTGGCAGGTCACAGCAATCACCTGAGCCAAGGTGAGGGCCAGGCATATAGTAATCCTAGAGCGAAACAAGGAGCCCATGTCTGCTTGCCAGACATGCAGCGTCCTCATACACAGTTGCTGCAAAGCAGACGGGGAAGCCAAAGACAACCTGACCCCAAGCTACAGCATCCAGGCTGAAAAATCCAAAAATCCCTGAGTGCAACAGGCTCCTGGATGAGCGATCACTGCAAACTGAAACAAGCTCTCCCTTCAACCCCCCGCCAACCCCTCCTTCAGACTCTCTCTCTCTTAACCTCCCTCCCTCCCGTCTGCTCTCTCATCATTTCTTCCTTCTTTATTTCAAGGCCAGCCTCTTCCTCAAGCTCTTGCAGTTGCCTAAAAGATGGGCGTAATTACAGACTGCATAAAAATGTATCGCCTAAAAAGACTGATGTCCAGTGTTTCTAGAAAAAGAAAGCTGCATTTGAGTTTTCTTTAAGGAAAAATGTTGCTTTTAGATTTGCAAGACATCCTTCTGATGAAGAACGTATCCTTGTATAAGTCCAGTCGGTTAAGGACCCTGTTTTATTAGCGGTGATGCATTTTTGCATTGCTGATGAAGATTTCAGCATCTTCAATTAAATTTTTTGAAACTTGAATGATTTAAATTGCATTCAGGTACATTTTTTTTAATAAGAAAATGTGTTATTTCCTCTTATTTATGTTGAGGAACATTGTATTAGAATTTACAACATTGTAACTTGCTGACCTACATCTGTACACTCCAGCTTAAACAGTTTACAGCGTGTATTTAACATCCATTTGATGTGATTTCCAGGGCAAAGCTCTGCCAAGTCGGTACATCAAGCAGGCCACCAGTCGCTAAGGCGATGTCCCAGAGGTAGACAACTAAACAATCATGACTCGTCTGTCAGCAGTTCGCTCTTAAAACTGTCCTTTTCATTTGGGAATTTAGTTTCAGCCGCCAAATCCTTTCCAAAGTAACATTTCTCTCAGTGGATGAGGTGGATTTAGTTTGTTTCCTTTGCTGAACAAGTCAGGAAGTGTTTCAGGTGCTTCGAGAACAGACTGGTTTCTCATTAAAGAATCAGAGAACCACCCAGGGACCGAGACTGAAACAGATGGGAAGACAGTTCCTGTGTCAGGCAGGAACTGGACTTTTGCACATTCAAAATGTTTTGCACTTTGATGGACTTATCCTTTTAACCAGAAGTCATGAAGGCAAAACCCCAAAATAGAATCTGTCCAAATTTCATCCTGAAACATAACTGCATTATTCACCAACTGATGTCTTTGTCTTATTCACCAAAGCCATTGGAGTCCAGTGAACTCATTGTCATGTTCAAGAAAGCACTTTTAGATGATTAGAGCTTTGTGATATGTTCCATTATCTTGCTGGAAGAAGTCATCAGAAGATGATACACTGTGGTCATAAAGGGAAGAACGTGGTCAGCAGCAATACTCAGTTAGGCTATGGTGGTTAAACCATGCCATGTTGGTACTAAGGGGCAAGAAAATGTGCAAAAAGAAATATCTCTAAACCATTTCTGTTAGAATTTGAAGGTTAAAGGGACCTAAAAAGGATGAAAAGGCAGGAGGCAGATGGGTGGAGAAATAAAGGTTTTAATTAAGAAACACTTACAAGGCTGGAATAGAGGAGACACAATGGGGAAACAGGATGGAAGATCTAACAAAGGTAAACTGAAACCAAGGGTATAAAAACCTGAGGAACTAATAAGGAACAGATTAAATTAATTTGCTAATTAAATCAGGTGCGCTTTCGAACAGGAAGCAAAGCAGAATACAGTACACAAGGGGAATGAACAACAAAGTAAAACAGGAAACGAGACAAGACAATGACCCCATAGGACAGTAAAACTAAAATGAAAACTATTTCCTTTGTATTAAGTGGTGTCATTTAATTTAAAATAGTGTACAGTAGGTGTTCCTAAAGTTTTAACATGCAAAAAGATGTTTATATAAATTTTTTATAATACTTTTAAGCAAATTGTATGTAATGTTTCCACCAGTAAGTGGAAAATTAAAGGGAGGGTGAGGTATAGAAGACTAGTACTGACCTCAGTGCCTGTGGTAAGAAAACTTACAAACTTCAAACATACAGTAAAAGTTATTTCTGGTTGTATAGACTACATGGCAATGTAATTACAAGATCCTTGGAAGCAAGACACACACTCACACACACGTACTGACCGGAGTCCACTAGTCAAAAAGGTGGACATCATCCAAACTAAACCAAGAGTCCAGACTGGAAAAGAAAAGCAACGATTATGGCCCAAAGCAGATGTTTTGTGTATTTTTAGATTCATGGGTTAACATGTAACTACTGTTACGAACAAGATATGAAATTTTTTTGTAGGAATCAACATTTCACCAGCAACAAATATTAATACTGTCTTACACACTTTAGCTTTACTTTAGCCTCACAGTCACTTTGTCAGGTGACAGGAAGCTGAAGCCTACATCCATCTACCAGGGTAACACATACCTTGTCCCATATTCCCTTACACATCACCTGCATTATTTATCATTTCACGAGTCTAAAAGAACACTCCTAAATTTGCCTCACAGTTGAGACGAGAGCCGTTCAGCAAACAAGACCATTACACAGACGCAGGTGTGGTTTCTTCATGCATCATTCGAAATGTTTGCTGCAGCAACTAAAAATTTTGTGAAACAGGTTGGAGACACAGGGAGGTTGATTCCAGTCCCCAGCCTGAGTGAAGCTGACCGCTACCAGCCCCTTAGCCTTGTTACGAGGAAGAGGAAGAGGCATTTCTGGAAGAAGAACAAGAACGCCTCAACCCCTTTCTCACTGAAAGACATCCTAGTAGGAGAAAAGGAGATCGCTGCAGGTAATGTCTTGAACAGAGATAAATAAAATGTGAATGTGTTGATCAGATTGCTGTGAGGTTACAAGAAACTTGATGAAATCGAATTAGAGGTGATGCTTCACATGATGATTTCAAAAGCACCTGATGAACTTCATTTTTCTTTCACCTGCTCTGAAGCAGAAATCTTGTATGGACAGGTTGCCAGTAATGACAATTTTAAATCAATCGTTTGATTTGACTTGAAAGGTGAAGGCGTGGAAAAGCATGTTGCATGTTATAAAATTAAATTATGATGAAAGGTGTATTATTTTTGTAAGTCATAATGGTGACCAAAAAAATGTTTTCCAGTCTGTTTTACTAAGAATGGCTTTACTCACACAAGGTGTTATGGAGGTAGAGATCATCAAGGCTGACATGTACATTTTTTTGCATTTTATTCTTTAGTGATTCTATTCAATAAAATATAACAGTGAGAAACAATAAGAAAGCTACTTTGAGACACTTTAGCTTGTATGATAGGAAAATGGTCAGTTTATTTCTCTTTTTTAACATCTTACTGAAATCCTTATAAACTTTTTTCAGTTATGTAAATTATTAATGAACCAAATAAAGAAGGAAACCTTTTACTGTACAAAACTACTGAGTTATTTAAATAATTTTTTAACTACCAAACTAAAAGTACGTGTATATGTTTCAATGTACAGTGCTTGCACTCTGGGTTTCCACCAGCATGTTATAAAGCTAATGGGCTATTGCTTGATTTTCTTTTTTATTATTCTTTTTTATTTATTGGCTAATTCAATGTGTAATGTGTAAAACTTCTGGCTAGTTAGCTTTTTGAATTTCAAGATCAATTCCACTCCAAATATCTGAACAAATTTTAGCTTACCTTAGCTTAGCATAGCTTAGTTTACATGATTAGCTTAGCTGGTTGCTAGCTAGCAAGAATAAACTAAGGTTTATTTCTGTGAAATGTACTTTTTCAAACCTTGTACAAAACTTTTCTGTCACTTTGTGTGCTACAATATGCATTTTTTTGTTTTTTGGTTTGTTTTGTTTTATATTTTGTTAATTGTTTTGTGTTTTGTCATTAGTGTCGGTTAGTAGGCTAGTGGTAGGTAGTCGTAAACTATACAAACTAGCTGTTTCCCTGTCTTTGTGCAAACAAAACTAACAGACTTGCCTCATAATTACCACATAGATTTTACAGTGCAATTGACCAGCTAGCACATATCCAAGGACCGTTTTCGGCTACTTTGAAACATATTTACTTTATATACAACAAGAATATAAATCATCAAACAAATGTCAAGTTTATTAATGTAAATATCTACATTGTAGAAATTAGACATAAGTATAGGCTACACAATAATTTTTTTCTAATGAAATGTCACATGTAAAAAACACCCAATGGATCTTTCATTAATGCGCGTTCATTGATAGATTAATTGATTAACTGACTATGTTAAAACTAAAACTTTATTGGCTTGTGAAAGTTTAAAGGCTAAATTTTCTTTTCTTTTCCAGGTGTTTCATCTTATCAGCTTCTCAACTATGAAGACAAATCTGATGTAGCCCTTAATGGTCGATTAGGTAATCACATTATCAACGATGTGGGATTCAACATCAGCGGGTCAGACTCTGTGGCCGTCAAAGCCTCCTTTGGCATCGTAACCAAACACGAACTCGAGGTCCCCACTTTACTGCGTGAACTAACCTCCAGGTATCTAAACATGTCTTAACTTGCAGGGTGACAAAGCACCAATATCATTGTAATATCACAAACCCAATTACAATTAGTGCTGTCTGGGTATTGGAATTTTTATATTTTATGGATATGTTTGTTTGTAAGTATGTCATTTTGGACAAAAGTGTCAAAAAGAAAGTAAATCCTCTTTTAATTATTAGGTTGTTTGTGTCAAGATGTAATAAAAAAGAGCATCTGGCCCCTATTAGGTCTTAATATTTAATATATTCAACCTCAAATGTGTAAGACATAAAATATTACACTTTATCATTACTTAACAAAAGCAGACTCAAATTAAAGCAATGGGTCAAAAACTAAATCCACTCTTTCTGCATCCACATTAAGAGGCTATAGCAGCCAATTAATCATCTGATCATCAGTTAGTGAAAACAAAACAACATTTGGCAGGTGCTTAGCAAGGGTTTCCAGGACAAAGGCTCTTCCCTAAATAACATGATAGCATGGCTTATATTTGCAAACATTTATCTGAACAAACCACAAGACTTCTGGAATAATGTCTCTTTGAAAGAAATTGGAGATCAAAGGGGGGTTGTTCATAATGCACAGCAGTAACACTAATATTAAATTATTATTAAGCATGGTGGGGAAAGTATGATGACAGCAAATCTATCACAGAATGACTAAAAGCAGAAAAGAATCAAGGCGCAATGGTACAAAGTCCAAAACCAGAATTCCTCCACAATGATGTGAGAGACTGANTGCAATGGTACAAAGTCCAAAACCAGAAATCCTACACAATGATGTGAGAGACTGATAACATCATAAAAAGATGACTTTTTGTAGATAACAAGTTAGCTACTGTAAGTCAGGTTTTATTTACACTGCTTGTGTATTTTGGTTTAGTTTTTGTTAAATAAATAATGGCATGGTGTAACATGTCATGTGTTCATCTTAAGTTGCATTTAGCTCATTTTAAAATCTCATTAGGAGCTTATAATTGGGTTTTTTTTATAACTGTATCATGATATATAAATTCTTGAATTTAACTATACTTTAATTCTACTATTTGGCTGCACATTTTTTCGTCCTTTTCTTCCTACAATAAGTTAATGACTGACCTTATACCTCTTAGTGACTTGGGGAATGTGAGAAGAGGATTTTCCAATGATTGTGTTATTTAATACTGAAAGCTTATAAATGGGCTACATGCAAGACAGAAAACAGCTCGTAGATGTTGTCTTCTTTCTCCTTCCAGGAAGGTAGACCTGGATCACTGCTTGGTTCGTCAGTCCAGGGAAAGTGGACGTACCATCCTCTGTGTTGTAGTGGAGAGCATCCGCACTACACGTCAGTGCTCTCTGACCGTCCATGCTGGCATGCGAGGAACAACCATGAGAGTAAAGAAACACATACTAATGGTTTCATTTTGGATTAAGTTGAGGATTTTCCTCAGCTGAGNATGGTTTCATTTTAGATTAAGTTGAGGATTTTCCTCAGCTGAGCCTAAACGACCTTGTTTAGTCTGTTATTCATTAATAAATGGCCAGTCATGTTTTTGTCTAGAATCTTTAAAATGAGGAAACATGAGTCAGTCGGTTTTGCTCTGCTGTAGTTTCAGATCGATGACGGCAGAAATCCCAAAGGTCGGGACAAAGCCATTGTCATTCCTGCTCACACCACCATCGCCTTCAGCATCTGTGAGCTTTTCTTTCGCCTGGATGGGCGACTTGGTAGGAGGACCACCCATGTCATTTTCCTACTGATGCACACAAAATACCACAAAAAGTTTAACCGTAGCTTTGAATAGGAAACAGCTCTGATTCCCAAAGTTAGTTGTCTCCAACTTTTAATATAGTACTTTGAGAAAATGAAAGGTTAATGGTAAATTGCATAATCCACATGAAAAGTGCATGGCTGTGGTTAGCACCTGAGGCTGCTTTGTGTTGTCGACCTTGTGCCATGCATTCCTGTCTTAAATTTAAGCATTTTTAATAACCATTGTTTTTTTTTAAAACCTTAAACCACTTCACCTTCTCATTAAAAAGTATTTTAGTCATGAAAGGTTTTTAAAAATCCAGCTAGAATGTATTTAACTTTAAACCTTATCATAACCAGACTGACCAATTTTTACATGCTTAAAATCATGATTAACAGATGGCTGCATCAGCTCAAATGCCTTATGTCTTTAAATGACTGATGCAGCAGAGAAAGTTCTGCAGGACACTGACCCTCAAGAACACCAGGATTGAGGATCCCTGCCATGTAATTAGTCTAAAAAGTGTCTTTACTGAAGGATTTTGACATTTTTGTTTCAGTATCAGGCCTGGTAGGGGTAGAACTATGATAATGAATGTAGTTCTAGACTTATAATGGACTAATTAAGTACCACATGGCAAATTCCTGAGCTCAGTAACTAACATTTAAGGTTAATTTAGTGCAAATTTGATCCATAATTATAGTAAAATGATCAGTTCTGGCATTTAAAAGAGACCCAAAAGATCAGTAAAGAAAATCAGTAGCATAATTACACACTTGGATGAAAATATATGTCTGTGTTTTTTTGTCTAACTGCATCATTCCTCCCTGGTAGATATTTGTGTAGCTCCAGAGTCTCAGGGGGGATTTGAGCGGGAGCAGATCAGGGAGCAGCTAGGTGGTTTCATCGGTCGCTTTTCAATGGGTAGACTGCGCCGCTTCCTGTCTGGGATTATCTATGGGAACCCCTTCAGAGTTGGTACGATCATGTAATGTTTAAAATAAAAAAAACACCCCTTTTCTTTAGCAGGACTTTTACTGATTTGCTTTTTTTTCCAACTTGTGCAGATGACCGAACATTCGAGGAGCTCACCCACTCGGACACTTACATGGACGACATGGTGACTGACTACTATGAGAAGTCAGCCAGCATGACGGATGTGTCCACTGCCTACCTGAGGGAAAACTCCCACACACGGGTCAACCTCCTCAAACACAACATCCCCAAGGGCCCCTGTGCGCTGTGCGGCATGGGGAATCAGCGGCGGGAAACCGTCTACGGCTGCCTGGAGTGCTCCACCGGGGGCCAGAAATATGTCCGACTGCATGTGGTGCCCTGTTTTGATCTCTGGCACAAAACTCTGAGGTGAAAAAGACAAAATTTTCAACTGTGAGACTATTTATAAAGCTGTCATGAAAAGGTAAACGACAGCCTTGAGTTCTTACCTCAGCAGCATCCACCTGCCCCAGAAAAGGATATAAACATAAGCCTGTTGTTTTAGCTCACATTGTGGTGTATTGTGTTCAGTTTACCTTTGGCATTAGCCCATTTTCACACGTGTGCTGTGTGTAATGTAGCTGCCAGTTAATTAATTATTCAGGAAGGGATCATGTGAAGGTCAGTGGAGAAACAACAAGGAAGATCAACCTGGTCTTGTTCAGTTCCAACTGTGTCATTGGTGCAGAGTTGTTTTTTTTCACCATGTTTGACTTGAATTTTATTTATTTATGTTGGTCTGTTGCTTTGAAGACTTCACCAATACACCTCTGAAATGCTCAAATGTGATATAATGTGAACATAAATCCAGAGGAGCCTCAAAGTCAGCAAAGTTATACTTGTGTGTTTTAAAGTATGGCTGTATTTATTCTGTTAGATGATGGTAACATGTTGTTTTTGGAAAACAGTTGTCTTCTGATTCCTTGACTGCTTTCTTCTTTTACTATATCTAATCAAGTGTGCCAAAAAAATCATTTAGGGCAGTTTCAAATCTAGAGATAAGTTATTTTACATGCCAATTATATAAACATTTGGACTCAAAAGTAGAGTGCACCTACATCATAGGGTTATTTCACGATTACATTTTCATGTTTCATTCTGTCAACTAGACATACAAATGAAGAGACGTAACAGGCATCAACCTAAGGGTCTAGAAGTCAGGGGGCCTCTGATATTGTTCTAAAAATATAATATACATCCCTAAAAGAGGCAAAGAAAAAAATGTTTATGATGAGACATTATATGATTACAAAGACATGCCAAGTTGCAATGTTTAACACATGATGACAAAAATCAAAATGGAAACTACCAGAAAGAAAGAGGCACAAATGAGTTATATGACACACTAAACATCTATAAACACATGCAGATTGTTCTCAGGGATACAAATGGCAAAAATGAACTACAACTCAACCAAAACTGGATGTAAAATAACTACAATATTTACTATTTGAGACACAAAATGGCACACAAAAATAATGTGGATCCTATAATGGATTTGTTTTAATTAAATTATAAGTGAACATCTGAGAATTGTTTTGAAAATTGACTGTATAAATAAAAGTGTTGTAAGATATATATTTGTTGTGAAATGTTGCTGTACAAATAAAGTTGTACTGTTTTAAACTGAATTGAATGAGACATAAATCATCACTACAGACATGACCAGTAAGCAGGATGCTTAAAAAGATATATAAATAAAAATAAAAATAATGCATAAAATAAATAAAGATGCACAAAAGGGTCCATTTGAGACATTAAAGTGATTCAGAGGCAAAAAGAAAACTATTGGTTGTAAATTGAGCAATGGGAGACAAAAAAATTAGGATATCAAACAGACAACTGCAACAAATGTATAATAAAATATAATGTACAATGTACAATGACCCAAAAATAAATAAATAAATGCACTTTTTGAATCATCATTTTGTGAAAGCTCCTACATTTGACTGATTTTCCAGATGCTACAGAATAACATATGCTTAACTTACTGTTATAGACAATGACAAAGTGCAACAGTTCGGTGCTCATGATTTCGAGAAAACACGATTTTTTGTCCTGCGATATGCAGTAATATTATGCGCCTATCTAAAGACTTTATTCGAGATACCACTAAAATGAATATTTTCCCATCTCCATCATACTTTGAGAGTGACTCAAGTCTGTAAACTGCAAATAAGAACAAATAGTCTCATTTTACATAAAAGTACAACCAAAATAAGAACAAAACACTAACAAAAGGTGTATTTATTTATTTATTTATTTATTTATTTATTTATTTGACACCTTCATACCTTCAAGTATTTTAATTTCAAGTTCGTGTATTATGACATAGATTTTTTCTTAAGCAAAAACAATTTCTTAAAATAAATATTCTGTACTAGGATTAAATGCAATAGTAATGCAAAAGTTGGTGGTTAATAAGCCTCCCTGACGCCAGAGGGCGCCATGATGCTTTCTTAACGCTAATCAAACCGGAAGTGCCAAGTATCAACACAACGGACACACGTGTGGAGGAAAAAAATGTGTGTGCTGCTTTAACAGTTTCTTCATACTCGTTTTGGCTATTAATGGGATTAAAACGAAAATAAACGTGGAGGTGTTGAGGAATATGAATTAAAATGAAGTTCAATTACAGGGTAAGTACGCCACAGTTGCATCACATATGAAGTCGCCCAGACTGTTTCTGCGTAGGAGAGAACGTAAAACCAAACTTCATGGGGAAAATTCACATTTAAGCTGTTAGCTGAATTTTGGCCACTCTCGTCAGTGTTTGGCATATTTATTTTTATGCAAAATATTTGCTTTCACAACTCGTTTGGCTTATTTTTGGGATTATAACCACGAGTTGGATGTGTGCTTTTAGAGCGGACATCTTTAGCTATTATCTGTACACACTTACATACAGTCATGTCATTCATATTAAAACTTGTGTCTGTCTTCTGTAGTTTTCTAATTTGCTCGGAGCAGTTTATCGTCAGGGGAATTTGAACTTCTCCAAAGATGGTAACGCTGTAATCAGTCCGGTTGGAAACAGAATCTCAATATTTGACCTTAAAAAGTAAGAAATGTTTCTTCGCCTCTATCCTTTGCTTTTATTTGCATGCATATATATATATATATATATTATAGTGTCTTTAAAACCTTTGAACTATCTCTTTGCTTAACGCAGCAACACATCTGAGACACTACCTGTCTCAACCACAAAGAATATAACATGTGTGGGTCTCTCTCCTGATGGGAACTTGGCGATTGTGGTGGATGAAGGTAAGAGGTTTCCCTTGTTTTCATATCTCTACAGTGTTTGAGACGTGACACAAAAAGTCAAATGTTTTTGTTTGTATCAAACAGACGGCGCAGCTTTGCTGGTCAGTCTCATCACCCGAGCCATCCTTCACCACTTTCACTTTCACAAGCCTGTCAACAGCATCCGCTTCTCACCTGATGGCAGGTAAGGTTGACATTTATTACATTTGTTTACTGACCAAAACACACATCTTATCCTTTCTGTTTCTGTTTATGTTGCTTTTTTTTATACCCTCTTAGGAAATTTGTTGTTACAAAGGAGAATGTAGCGCTAATGTACCATGCACCTGGGAAGCAGCGAGAGTTTAACGCTTTCGTTTTAGACAAGAGCTACTACGGCCCATATGATGAGACCACCTGCATCGACTGGACAGACGACTCCAAGTGAGTACAAGCATGTGAGATTTAAGAGCGAACAAGAAACATGGAACTAAAACTAAGTAAATAAGTGTTGTTTTTTCCTCCAGGTGTTTTGTAGTGGGAAGCAAAGACATGTCAACCTGGGTATTTGGTGCAGAGCGGTGGGCCAACCTGATCTACTACTCCCTGGGTGGACACAAGGACATCATCGTGGGCTGTTTCTTTGAGAAGGATAGTTTAGATGTATGTTAACCCCTACCTTTCCTATTTTCTTGAATATATGTATATACATATAAAATTCAATGTAAATTTGTCCCACCTCGATCTGTTTAGCTGTACACCGTGAGCCAAGATGGGACGCTGTGTATTTGGGAGAGCGACACAGAGCTGGATGGCCTCGTTCTGAAGAAGAGCCAGGAAAAACCCAAGGCCCCGACACAAGAAGAGGGAGATGATGAAGAGGACAGTGAACGGGAGGAGGGAGAGGGAGGAGAGGTGATACGAGGAAAAGCAGAAGCACCCAAAGACAAGAACAAGACCAAGAATGTGCGATACAAGCAGAGGAGCAAGTAAGATGTTTGTTTTGTTTTTGATTTAGTCTTTTTCTTTCTAATGTATTTTTTTCCCTAATTTACATATTTATTTTTTTGTCCTTTAACTTTTATTGTATGAGTTAATTTATCTGAGTTCAGCTTTTCCTGTTTTTAATAACTAGTGATATGCAGTTACATCAAGTTGCTGCATCAAGGTTTTAAAAAGACAGCAGAGACTTGTTGAAACTTGTTTGATACAACAACTCTATAAAAAGACAGTTGCATGATTAAAAAATGCATATATATTTTTATTTTCTTTTTGTTTAAAATAAAAACCTAAAGTTTTCATTTTTATGTTACAAGAGAGACATTAAATTAGCTTTACATGTGACATTTAAATGTCCAACTGAAACAAGTTTGGGAGGAAATTGAACACAATAAGTTAACTGTCTTGTTTTTGGCAATATTTTTCTTNTGCTGAGCAGTTTGGGAGGAAATGCAACACAATAAGTTTACTGTCTTGTTTTTGGCAATATTTTTCTTATTTTCTAGGAGCCCAACGATTTAGCTATATCCTAATTTCCTGATGTTAGTTTCATAATGTAAAAATATTCTGACTTTTCCTTTTATAAATTCAAATGTAGGTCATGTTAATTATGAATATTTACCTTTGTAGTGTAATATGAACAAGAAAACACACACTGAAGTCTTAAACCAACTGTTTGCTTTGTCATTTGCAGACATTTCTTCAACAAGGAGGGAAATTTCAACAGCCTGACCGCGGCTGCCTACCATAAGCCGACTCACGTCCTGGTCACCGGGTTTGCTTCTGGGATTTTCCACCTGCATGAACTCCCGGAGTTTAATCTCATTCACTCTCTGAGGTGAAAGACAAGTTTGACTTATTGTGCTTTCTCTATAGAAGTTGCTCTATTTATCTCATGTTTTTATTGTTTTTGTTTTCATGTGATTATTGTGCCCTGTAGTATTTCTGACCAGAGGATTGCGTCAGTGGCTTTAAACAGCTCTGGAGACTGGATTGCCTTCGGATGCTCACGTAAGAGTTCCTCGCTTTTTTTTTCTTTTTCCATTGTTTTTCTATCTGTATAGATGTAAACATTTCAGACTGTTTGGATTTTTCAGGGATGGGTCAGCTGCTGGTTTGGGAGTGGCAGAGCGAATCGTACGTCTTCAAGCAGCAGGGCCACTTCAACAACATGGCTTCATTGGCTTACTCACCGGACGGACAGTACATCGTCACGGGAGGGGATGATGGGAAAGTGAGTCAGGAAAATTTTAAACATAATTTAAACTTAATGTGTATAAATGGTCCAAAGAAAAGAGATATACTTTTCTATCTTTTTTTTAGGTTAAAATGTGGAACTCTAATAGTGGCCTCTGCTTCGTCACCTTCACCGAGCACACCAGCAGCGTCACGAACGTCACTTTCACCTCCAGCGGCTTCGTCATCGTCAGCGCTTCTCTAGACGGCACTGTCCGAGCCTTCGACCTGCACAGGTGACCTCCCAGCCGAGCTAAACTGCTTTCAGAATTTAAAAGAGATGTGGCTTGTGGCACAGACGAAGAGAGAAATTTGAAATATTTAACGAGGTAAACAAGCGTGTTTGCAAACGTAGGTACCGAAACTTCCGGACGTTCACATCGCCTCGGCCCGCACAGTTCTCCTCCCTCGCCGTAGACGTCAGTGGAGAGCTGGTGAGTGCAGGAGCACAGGATTCCTTTGAGATCTTCCTCTGGTCCATGCAGACGGGCCGACTGCTGGAGGTAGGCAGATATATAGTATTTAAAATAATTTAATCACACCTCTTTTTATGCATTAAAAAGATACATGTTATTTTGTAGAATAACTTTAATCAATGCAAATTGATCAGGTTCTCGGGGGTCATGAGGGTCCGGTCAGCTGTCTGTGCTTCAGCCCAGTTCAGTCCATCCTGGCCAGCGTCTCGTGGGACCGTACTGTCCGGCTGTGGGACATGCTGGACAGCTGGCAGGTCAAGGAGACGCTTCCCCTCACGTCTGATGGTAAACAGTGATTATTCACTAAGCAAACTGGGATTGTTGCTGTCAGTTCTTGATTCGGCCTCTAGAGGGCACCAGAAGGACAGATTTAAATTCAACACTCCTGCTTGTTTCTTGAACTTCTGCTTTTTTTTTCTCATATAAAATTAATATTAATTAAAACTGTCTGAACTTTTAGATGTACAGGGTTTTATATAAGATAACGTAGTGTAATTGTGCTTATCAGGGTTGTCGGTCACTTACCGTCCTGACGGTCAGGAGTTAGCTGTGGCCACTCTGAACGCCGAGATCTCCTTCTGGAACCCCCGCGCAGCCACGCAAACCGGCTCCGTGGCGGGACGTCACGACCTGCAGACGGGCCGCAAAGAGACGGACAAAATCACAGCCAAGCAGTCCGCCAAGGGCAAGTGAGTGGACATGAACGCACCATCTGCACTCGTCCAATTTGTTTGGTTTTAACTCGTGTTATTTTACTTTATCGAGGTCGTTCACGACGCTGTGTTACTCTGCGGATGGGGAATCCATCTTGGCGGGAGGGCAGTCTAAATTTGTCTGCATCTACAACATTAAGGAGCAGATGCTCATGAAGAAATTTGAGATCTCTTGTAACCTGTCCTTTGATGCCATGGAAGTACGAGATTACAGTCATTACCGGGATGTTGAAAGTCACCAACATGGTTTTGATCGTGAAACTATTATCATGCTGTCGCGCTTGTCTGCAGGAGTTCTTGGACAGGCGGAAGATGACAGAGTTCGGCAGCTTGGCTCTGGTGGATGAAGGAGCCGGAGATGGAGACGAAGTCAACATCAGCCTGCCTGGAGTCAAGAGAGGTCTGAAACGACATGACACGGCACTTAAGTTTAAGTCGGTCAAAGTGAATAGTGCAAAAAAAACTTCTCACCGTTTTTGTACTCTGTTCAGCTGATCATCATTATCCATACACACTCTCTGCCATTGGTATAATTTAATTTACAAATTCATCCTTGCTCTGATGCCAGAATGTTAAGTTACCTTTAGTCTTATTGGCCACTTTATTAGGTCCACCTTGCTAGTACCAGGTTGTTCTCTTACCTTTAGCATCTGACTTTTTTTTTTTCTATGGTCCAGTTTTAAGGAGTTTGTCTGAATTGTAGCCTCACCTAGTCTGCCCATTCTCCTCTGACCTCTGACATCAACAAGGCTTTTTGGTCCAGACAGCTGCTGCTCACTGGATCTTTTCTCTTTTTTTATCGAGTGATGGCCGTGTGTGAAAATCCCAGCAGTTTCTGAAATACT
>CM047998.1:10692632-10708943 GCA_026261665.1 Melanotaenia duboulayi
GGATCGGTCAGACCTCCTTCAGCCATTCACACCGTCACGTTCCCTACAGTCAGCAGACCGGTCCGCTCAACCAAGAGGAAACTTGAGGTGAACGGGCTTTTTCCTGTAGCTGGACCCAGACTGTGGAANCTAAGTGTCGCCATAGTCTCGCCCCACAGTATCGGTCAGACCTCCTTCAGCCATTCACACCGTCACGTTCCCTACAGTCAGCAGACCGGTCCGCTCAACCAAGAGGAAACTTGAGGTGAACGGGCTTTTTCCTGTAGCTGGACCCAGACTGTGGAACCAGTTACCTCCACATATTAAAGATGCCTCTTCACTAGTTTTTAAATCACTGCTTAAAACATTGTTTTCTTTGGCTTTTAACAGTAGTTGAGATGTTGGTTTTTGTGATTTTCCTTTTATACTTTAACAGTTTTATTGGCTGACCATACATTTTTTTTACCGTTTTATTGTTTTTATTTTGGTGTAAAGCACTTTGGTCAACTGTGTTGTTTCCAAATTGCTGTATAAATAAAGTGGAGTTGGAGTAATGAGTCACTGTGCAGAACTTGATTGGCTGTTGGATCCATTTGATTGGAATCAGGTGTGTTAGAGCAGGGACACAGAAAGCGTGCAGGACTGCAGCCCTCGAGGACCAGGGCTCCCCATCACTGATTTAGATCATCACAGCATTGACGTGGGCATATTTTTTAATTTAAAGCCAAATGATGAAGCCAGCAATGCAAAGGTTTTCCAATTCTTATTACACCGATATATTGTTGGCATAACTACGGAGAGAAAAAGATAAATTGTTAATAATTTGCATGACAAATTTCACCAAAAATGTAATTAATCTGACGGTCTCTATGTCTTAGCCTACAGCTGCTAATTACATTCAGAAGTCAGACAATATGTCAAGTTCTTCCCACTTGTGTCTAATCCAAGTTTCACAACACACACCTGTTGTGTAAGGCCTCACAGTCTAAAACACCACAAAACAAGCAACACAATGAAAATCAAGAGGCTCCACAAGCCGATTAGGACCATTTAGGTATAGGTTATTAAACTAAAAATCCCTCAGGACTGTTATATCTATTAGTGGACTATGGCAATGCAACAAACCTACTGAGAAATGGCAGATCATAAAAAAAAAAAAAAGGTGTGTTCTGGCCGTCTACTCATTCAATATACAATAATAATAATGTCCGATGTGTTTTAAACACCATCTGAATGCAGTCGTGCTGGTACACTGGCAGCACAGAGCCTACATGCTTAATCTGAGGTGAAGGACAAGTTTCTAATGTTTTTGGCTGAGAACATGCTCAAAAAACAACATCTTGCTTCATTACAATGACAAATAACTTGGGAACTAATCTGTGTGAAAATCTGAGCAAGTGTTTTGGGATTTACGGTCTCCACCTGAACAAGTGTAGGCTGCAACTGAAACTACGTGAGTATCAAACTAATTAAAATGTATATTTCCCTTAGCAAAACAAANTGTGAGTATCAAACTAATTTGTAAAAATGTATATTTCCCTTAGCAAAACAAATGTTGCTATACAACTTTAATCATCTGTTTAGATCCACATTGTTGTAACTTAGATGTGAATACTTCAAAATAAGACCTATGTTACAAATAAACATGTTAACTGTTAACATGAGCAGCTAAAAGTCAATCAGTCAAATTTTATTTAGAAAGGTGCCACATTATAGTTCAAAGTGCTGGACAGCCTTAAGAAAAAGAATAAAAACATAGTACACTTATAAATAATGCAAATCATAACTCCAGGCGCAGAGAGTTCCAGAGTTTCGGTCCCACCACTGCAATGGCACCATCACCCAGCTGTTTGCACCTGGACCTTGGTACTATCAGCAGGTATCGTTCAGAGGAGCCGCTGGTGTGTTTAAACCTTATTAATTTATTTTACAAAAACATTCCTCAAAGATTTTGCTCCATATTGACATGACAGCATCACAAAGTTGCTGCAGGTTTGTCGGCTACATCCATGATGAGAATCTCCCGTTCCACCACATCCCAAAGCTGCTCTACTGGACTGAGATCTGGTGACTGTGGAGGTCGTTGGAGTCCAGTGAACTCATCGTCATGTTCTAGAAAGTATTTGGAGATGATCTGAGCTTTGTGACATGGTGGATTATCCTGCTGGAAGTAACCATCAGAAGATGCTCCACTGTGGTCATAAAGGGATGGACATGGCCACCAATATGGCTCTTTTAATTTTTTTTTTTTTTTAAAGACCAAATGACTCACACAATGCCCCTGTGCATCTGTACTCAACCAAACATCAAATAAAGTCTTGAGGTAGGCTGTGGTGTTGTAAGTTGGTTCTAATTGTAGCCTCACTTCCCTGTTCTTAGCTGACAGGAGGCACCGGTGTGGTCTTCTGCTGCTGTAGCCCATCTGCTTCAAAGTTGGACGTGTTGTGTGTTCAGAGATGCTGTTCTGCAGACCTTGGTTGGAAACAGCTGTTTTGTGAGTCACTGTTACCTTTCTATGCTCTCCAACCAGTCTGCCCATTCTCCTCTGATCTCAGCAAGACATTCTGGTCCAGACAACTGCTGCTCACTGGATATTTTCTCTTCTTCAGACCATTCTCTGTAAACCCTAGAGGTGGCTGTGTGTGAAAATCCCAGTAAATACTCAGACTAACAACCATGTCGCGTTCAAAGTCACTTAAATCCCCTTTCTTTGTCAATTAAAATGTCTGGAGGACTTCTGAAGACTTGGTGTTGATGCCAAACTGCTGAGGGGCTTCCTCTTCTCCTTGCCTGATGTAACAAAATTAATGGGCCAGTTTGTAGTTGGTGTACTTTCCTTCCCAGTTGTCTCCGTTAGCCTGCTGTGATGTTGAGGCCTGATCTTCCTTGTCAGATGGAGTTGGGTCACAGTGAACCCGATGACCTCACTATAGCAGAGGCTTCATCATCCATACTGACCCCTTTCCTTGCTGAAATGAAGTCTGGGATGCTACTGCTGTTTGTGGAAACTTAAAACCAACTTTTGCTCAGAGTTGTTTTTTTTTTTTTTTTTTAAATTAAAACGTGACCCTATTTTACTACCAGGAAGATGCTGGTGGGGATTGAGTTTTCCATCTTCTGTTCACTTATCCTCTTCTTTTCAATGTAGGCTTCCTGTTGTTCACACAACTTTCAATCACAGACACCGACTAGGGTGGTTCAGGAGTGGAGGTCTCTGTTTTTACCCCCACTCTGGAGGATTTCCTCATCTTAAGCAGTTGAATCTTGAAATGATGCCCGGTGTGACCGGAGTGACCATCAAATGCTCTTTGCTGGGGGTAATTCTTACCTCAGGATGCAGCTGTGGCATAAACTTAAAGAGGTCTACAAAGTTCTCCATGTGAGCCTGTACCACCTCAGCATCTGCTGCTGGCAGAGCAGTGACTAGCTGGCTTGGAGTCTGAGACCTTGATGTGTAGTGAATGCCATACACAGTTCACCTTTATGATATTCTCAAGTGTAAAAATCTGCATTCGAGCTCGCAGTTGAGGATGCTCAGACCTGTCACCATGTGATGTAAAAGTGGCCAGACCTCTTTGAGCAGAAGGTAGGAGGTCTTCTGAGAAATTCCTTCCAGCAGCTAAATTTCCTCACAAAGATCCATTTTGACACTCAGTGATGCATTGTTGAACTTTCTCCAATATAATACCATTTAACTAACAGAATAAATGCACCTAAAGCATAAATTTAATTTTACTACCATCAGATTTTCAGGGGCCTTAATGTCAGTTACAGTTGGCAGTGTTCGATTGGTTAAGCCAGATAACAGAGATAGCGTGGCCATGTTGCACCTAAAAACACCAGAGATGGAACAACACAGCAGGTTCAAACAGACTCAGCCATGCACACATATTAGAAAATGGAAAAATGACCAGAAACAAGCAGCTTATCGCACCGTTTTTCCTCAAGATATTGACATTTGCACTCAGTCGGCCAGAAATCTAGCAGGAAGAACACGAAGTCTAGAAAGGACGCCAACAGACTGAACAGTCTGTTGTTGGCTGTAAACTTATCACCCTGGAGGAGGTGGTGGAAGTGAGGGTGCTGGCAAAGCTGCTGGCAATCATGGATAGTCCCTCTCACTCCTACCACAAAACACTGGACAAGCTAAAAAGCAACTTCAGCAACAGTTTTTCAACTCCACTGCTCTAAGGAACGATACAGGAAATTCTTTCTACCTTCCTTCTGCAATCAGACTTTACACTTCATCTACCTCTATCAGAGCCACCATTACACACCTGGTCTAACTGTCATGTTTACACACACCCATCACACTGCAGTTATGTATCCTGTATATGCTGCACATACATATAAATATTTTGTGTACCATACCAGACTGCTATGGCAGCTTAATGCTTGATTGTTCCATCATTAGTTGTGATGTTGCTGTTATTTCTCACAATCACCTCTTTTCTGTGGGTTTGGTCTTTTGAGCTTCATAATCTAACATTAAAGATGGGTTTTCGAGTTTTTCCTTACCGCGATGGAGGGTCTAAGGACAGGGGATGTGCTGGGACAGTCCTTTTGTTTGTGTGTTTATTTTTAATTGTACATTCATGTTGTTTATTGTCTGCACTGATTCTGTTTATTGTTCATATATACATCTTCTGTACAGTCCTCTGAGACAACTTGTTGTGATATAGGGCTATACAAATAAATTTGATTTGATTTGATTTGATTTGATTAAGATCCACTCAAGCAATGCCGCTCACTTTAAAAGCTGACGTTTATCACTAATGAGTCAGCTGCACAAAAGCTGAACCACAACACTCTGCTCCTAAAAAGCCACTCAGCATCAGAGTCCGATCCATCTTAGATTTAAAGTTTAGCCTGACAGTAGTCAGATCTTTCAGTTACCAGTAAAAAATTCTTTTTACACACACACACACAAAATGGGGCAGCCTCGCACCTTGTTCCAATCTGAGGGACAACGACCTCCTGGCAGCTTCCACCTCCGATGTGGGGCTGTCAAGAGCCTGCCGGCACCACTGAAGGGGTGTAAAGGACTCGTTGGTGGTCTCGCTGGTCTTCGATGTCACATATAACCTGGAAACAGAAAGTTGGCATAATAAGTCTGCAAAGATTTAACTGCTGGATGGCAAGATGTAACTTTTTTTTGTTGTTGTTTAAAATAAATAAAAAAACATTTAGGAAAATTTTGCTTCATTTCTTACTACAATAAACACTGCACTGTCCCCCAAATTAATTTACATTTATTAGTTTTTCTTCCTACTTACTTTCCACCAGCTTCCTTCGCTACTTCACATAACAGATGGAGACATTTCTACACATACTGTTGAAAAGAAGAAACTGTTGCATTAACACCATCTTCCTCTTTTAAAAACCCTCTTTGTTACATAAGCTTTTCATCTTCTTAAGTCATTGTTGCACAAACTTTCAGTCTTAACTTCCTTCTGGTGGTTCCTGACAGAAGGCAGATCGTAATCCAGACTCCTTTCGACTTCTGGTTTGAGGTGAAATGAAGCTTTAAGTATGAGGAGTTCAGATGAAGTGAATCTGATTATTCTGACAGCTCTGACTCCAACGATTCTGCTCTGCAGGCAACATAGAAGGAGCTGAATTATAGATTAAAACCTAAGCTGACATCAGGTGGGAGGCTGACCTGAAGAGGACAGAGAACACACACAGCTCAGTTTCTATTCCTGGACATGTGAAGGGTACCTGCATTATGAATCTGGCAAATAAAAGATGAATCCAAAATGTGCTGCAGTGCAGATTCAACCCTGTTCAAAGAAGCTTTTAAGGTGCTGTGTTCATCATATGCATCCTAATATTAGAAACACCTCTCAGTCAACAGCAGTGTAATCAAACCCTCATAAATCCAGATACAGCTGGCTGGGTTAAGCCTGATCAAAATATGCAAAAAACATAAGCTCATAAAATGTCAACAACTTTAGTAGAGTAAAAAAAAAAAAAAAGCCAGAGAGATGCATCTGTTAATCCATCTATCGGCCAAATCCACATCAGAAATTGGGTCTATGGGAGGTTGGCTGTGAAGAAGCCTTTCACAAGACTGGGGAATGCAAAATCAGCAACAACAGGTCTTATGCTGACATGAAAGCCTGAACCTCATTATCATTGTGGCGTGGGATCATCTTGACAAAGAACAAAACAAAGGGTGTCCAACATCCAAAGAAGAGCTTTGGAAAGTCTTCCAGGAAGTCTAGAGAACTATTCCTGAAGACTACTTAAAAGAAGTTTGTCTAAAACGATTCAGGCTTTGACAAATAAAGCTTCTCAAACCAAATATTGACTTTAAAGCTTGTTAAATTGTACAAACTCTGTTTTTGTCCCACAACTCGCTGTGATGAGCTTAGCACAAACCAGCATCAAAGGTCTGTTTGCATTTGTGGCTCAGCTGTTCCTGGGAGGCAGTCATGTAAAGGTATCCAGCATGTGGCATTACGCCGGAAATTCACCTCCAATGCACAGAGAAAGAAAGAAGGCAGCTTGGTGCAGCCTAACAATAAGTGGCCTTTATTGTCAGCGGTCTAATTAACTCCCAATGTGTGCGGCTTTGTCTAAATGCTGCTGAGGTCTGGAATGACTGACAGCAAAGCTTACTTATAATAATTAGGAACAAAAGGGGGAAAAAAATTAAATTAAACATTCCACACAATACAACACATGGTCAAATATGGGGAATATAGGAACAAACACTGGGCAGTTACCATGTCTCTTCAGACTCCTCTGAGCAGCTCAATGAATCCAAATCTAAAAGCTCCAGGTCATCTAGAACCGATGGTTCGGATGCGTCCTCCTCCTCCTCTAGGGAGCCTGGGACTCCATCACCGGCATTGTGCGGGTGGTAATAGTCGAAAGGCTCCGGAGGAGAGAATGACCCCAAGGACGACTGACACAGCAAGGTGGGCAGCGGGCTGGGGAGGCAGTATCCAGCGGCACTGCCAAGCACGCACGCCGGGTTGGGAGGCAACACATGCGGCCCGCCTGAGCAGCCGCTGGCCCGAGTCCGCAGCTGCTCGTTCTGCCGCTCCAGTTTCCGGACCAGCTCTTGCAGCTTCTTCACCTCCAACTCTGCGTTCAGGGTGTTGCTGTTGCAGTCCACCTCCGTCATTATCGCGGGGTTCAGTACGGCTGCCTCCATTGGACCAGAACAAAGGAAATAGTACTTCCTAAGCCGCCTCCAGTTTGGAAAAGATATGGAGAGGAGATACGTCCAGGCTGCTGCGACTGCGGCACTTTTTTTTCCCCCTCCGGCTCGCCCGTCGTCTTACAACTGATTTGTGTTTGGCAGCGTTAGTAGGCTAATCTGTCTAGGAAGCCTTGTCTGGACGGTCACCCAATGGGAGACTTTAAGACTCCACCCCTCTACTACACACACCCACACGTGTCAGCCTCCATCTCTCCGAACGGAGCAGATGATCACAGGTGGAAGCTGCACCTGTCAGTTTAAATGGTGAAAAAAAACCTCTGGTGGATATTGAGAACATGCCAACATAATTTGATTTGTTCAAAATTTTAATTGTACACATATGTTGATTTACTTTATAAAAAGGAACTGGTTTGGATAGGATTTACTGCTAATAAGTCATTTAATAGATGACCTAATTGTCGAAGGAGGTTGTGTTATAATTAGCGGGCGCACCTGTTCCACATTTATGCGTATTTGGTGACATCTGGTGGCTGAAGCTTGCTACAGCTCAAAGCGAGGAACCAGCGTGTAAATGTCTGCATCTCCATAAATTCCTTAACTTTTGACTTGACACCTTAATAATATGAAAGAAAAACAACCTTAAAAAAAAAAAAAAAAAAAAAAAAGTCACACAATCTGGTTCCAGTTGGTTCATCAACGTTGTTGGACAAATTAATCGGCAATAAAACTTTTTTTTTTTACCCATTTCAGAAAAGTAAATTATTTAAAATATCTTAGGTTTGCGATTAAAACGGAGATTACATGATTTATATAACCGTTGTCGTTTCTTCCACAGGCTTGATGTTACTTTGCTTTAGCTGCTTAAGCTAGCGCTGCAGCCATGGTGTTAGTGTTGTATTGTGGGTAATGTAGTCGCTTACTGATTTTAATACATAAAACGCCACCGATAAAAAAGAAAAAAAGCTTGTATTCAAAATTCTGTTTTTGAATAACAAACCATCATTTAGATTAAACAGTTCTTTGTAAACACTGTTAAACTGATTAAAATACAAAAATGAATTTACACACTGAAAAAGCAGAAATGTCTACAAAGAATGCAACAACTTTAAAAATATACTAAAAGATGACTCAAAGAACCATTACAATGAGTTTTTTTGTATATATGAAAATCTTTAATTTATTCATTTACACGGACAAACAATGCATTTATTTCTTAGACCACAGCTCCACCTGCTGGCCGATGGAGCTCACTGCAGTTTCTGTGACCAGTACACAGCCAGAAGCTGCTCATCTGGTTCCAATTGACCATGTTAAAGCTCATTCTCAGGTGACATCATTGTCCTCCTCAGCGTTTCTTCCAAGTGAACTTACGTCTTGCCCCCTCCTGGCCTGGTTTCTTCCTCTCTGTCAGTCTTGGGTCAGGTGTTAACAGGCCAGCTGAAGAGAAAACAGGTTTCAGTTAGTTTTTAACTTCTTATATAAATTCCTTGTAGTTTTCTTGAGACCATGTTTCTCATGGGTGTCCAAAGTTGGTCCTCGAGGGCCGNGTTTTAAGTTCTTGTATAAATTCCTAGTTTTCTTGAGACCATGTATCTCATGGGTGTCCAAAGTTGGTCCGCGAGGGCCGCTGTCCTGCAGGTTTTGGAAGTTTCCTGCGGCACACCTGAATCAGATGGATGGGTCAACATGTTTGGGCAGAGCTTAACATGCTGTTAACTTGACTGGTGTTGGAGCAGGAAAAAATCTAAAACCTAATCTAAAACCTCTAAACCTGCACCTTAACATCAATACCTTGTATAAGAATAAAACTGCAGAGAACAGACACTGTAACAGAACATCAGAGGTTGTTCTGGCTTGTGTAGAACTTGGTCATAAATTACAGTGTAGGACTAATGTGACACTTTTTTCAGACATCCTTTATTTAGTCATTCTCGCTCTTCATGTAAGATCTTGAGTTTTGTCTCTTCTCCTTTTCCCACCTTAAAACTGAACAAGTCAACACCAACTTCCTGCACACGGTAACATCTAGACAAAATGTGGCTACTCACCCTGTCTCATCATCTCCCCCTCCCGCTGCGACAGGAAGCTGAGCAGCGTGTAGGAGATGGCGAGCCGCAGCGCCCCCGCCTGGCTGGACCTACCGCCGCCGCTCACGGTGCATTGGAGGTCGAAGCGGCTCAGCGTACCCGTGAACTGAAGCGGGAACATCAGCTGCTCTCTGAGAGGAAGAAGAAAACGATGGAGAGATAACAAAACGGAGTGAAAAGATGAAGCGTGGTTGAAATGGTCGAGCAGGAGAGTGTGCTATTTAACAGATAGTGGTATCAACAGTGGGGGGCTTAGCTAATTTAATGTCTGGCTAGGTGACTTTTCAGATGAGCACAGAGGATCCTGACACTGTGAAAAGCTTTCTTTTTACAATCTGAGAGTAACTTCTGACTCAGCAGGACTCGGGAGTGTCTGTGTTCTGGATGGCGTCTCAGCCTGAATGGCCTGTGGATGCTGACAAAGTCAATTGTCACCTCTCTGCTCCAATTACAGCCCGTCCTCACACTGCGTGACAACACCAGCTCTGGACACTCACACACAATCACTCAACTGTGTAATTAACTTACTACAAGGAGATAAATAAAAAACGAGGCGATGCTGTGAAGACTGAAAAAGCTGCTTTTTAATTTTTGGGAGGGGGTGTGTGTACGTGGAGAGTACAGCACATCATGTCTTGCATTTTAAGGGAAATGGTATCAGTGGATGAAGCAGCAGAGAAGCCGCGAGGTGGAAAGGTTTACCACGGCCCTCTTACCTGTCTTGTAGGACGGGGAAGTAGTGGGTGTAATCTTGGCCGTTGATGGTGATGCGTCCGGAACCGCAGTCTCGAAGAACGACCGTCGAGGTAGACGTCTTCCTCCGACCTGGAAATGAGCACAAATGTGTTAAATTTTCTCTTTTTTTTTGGAAACATTTGTCAAACATTTTGTGTTAGAGCTCATCACTGAATTGAGGAGCTGAATTTAGCTATAAATCACAATAAACTTTATCACATCACATATAGTTGTTTTGAGAACTGAGAACTGCTTTGTGGTTCTTTTAAGTTTCTCTGAAGCCATTTTAAATCTCCTTAAAGCTGTTGTGAGTTATTGAGATACTTTTACATTAACATTTTATAACTTTCTATGCTTCATTGTTATACACTGTTGAGTTTTTTTAATTTATTTTTTCTGTTATGTTTGAGTTTCTGCCTTGTGGTTTCTTTGCCAATAAAAAAACAGATTTTGATCCATTCGTTCATCCCAGTGTGTCACGTAATTAAAATTTAGCTAGTTGTGTATCTGCTTGTCTTGAACACAAACTTTTTAGAGATCATGACTGGAACATTCTCTGAATCGAGCTTAAAGGTCTGCATCTGTACAAAAGTGCAGGGCTGAAAGCAAAATCCTGATAATGCTTTTATTTTTTTTTTCTTCCAAATTTCAGCAACACAATGCCAAATAGTGCATCTGTTATAAAAAGCATGACTCTTATAACAGATTTAGGGTTTTAAAAAACAGATTTTTAATGACAGAACTCAGTAACTTTTAAGAGTCCAGGTCCATCTTTGGATAAAATTTGGGTTTATGAGATTTGCAAATCATTGCATTCTGTTTTTCTTTTTTTTACCAGGGTCATTATGAAAAAAAACTGCTGGGAAATTACGAGAGGGTGCTCCCTCTCTTCCATGTGGATGTTGTATATACTGGTTTGACTGNGGGTCGTTGAAAAAAACCTGCTGGGAAACTACGAGAGGGTGCTCCCTCTCTTCCTTGTGGATGTTGTATATACTGGTTTGACTGAAAACTCTCAAATGGAGCACAGTGTTAGATTTTTTGTTATGATGGCAAATTTACAAGGAAATATACCCAAATTATTCTGGGTGAAAAAACTGATAGAATTTAATGGCAAACAAACACAAAAGAACCCCACAAAAATTCTCTGTGTTTAAATGAACCACTGATATGTTCCTACCATCCGCAGTGCTGAAGGCCACGCCTTTGTCATCCTTCTGCAGCGGTGGTACAGTTTGATTCTGGGACTGCGCCTCCAGCTGCTGCCTGAAACGCAGGACGAACTGTTCCTCCACGCTGCAGTAAGGCATGGACAGCAGGCGCTGCATCAGCTGGATGAAATGATCATACTGAAGAGAAAAACACACCATGTCAAATTCTGCTTCTGCAGCCCCAAGTCCTGCAATTNACAAAAAACCATGTCAAATCCTGCTTCTGCAGCCCCAAGTCCTGCAATTGCTGAATGATAAAAACACTGAAAGATAGGTTGTTCTTACATCATGAGTAGAGATGGTCTCCACTAATAATGTCTCCATCTCCTCTTTTGTGAACCACCTGCTTGTTCCAAGAGAGCTAATGGACACAGGAGGAATATTTTAATTTTCCTTGAGGCCATGAAATCACGACTTGGAAAAAAAACACCTTAAAAGACTTCTCTTTGGACTCCTCCTCTACTTACATTGGCTTGACATCCGTAGAAAAGAGTCCTTTGGCTCTCAGATGATCTTGGTGCTTCTCTACATTCAATATTTTATCATAGAGTTCCTAAAACACACCAGACATTAATTTCTGAGTGTGTTATGTAGCTGTGCATTCTTGGTCTATTTTCATTTACCTTTATTTAGATTGAACAGCCCAACATTCAAATACAATACACAGTACTGTGAACACGTTTTAACATCAGACAAAAATAAGCCGAGTAAATACAAAAAGCTTGAAGTAGGCTGAAAGATCTCAAAAAGCAATATATCACAAATTTAACAGATAAGAAAGAAAATCATTGACTGGAAAGGGTTAAAAAGCCATTTCTAAGGCTTTGGGACNCAGGCTAAAAGATCTCAAAAAGCAATACATCACAAATTTAACAGATAAAGAAAATCATTGACTGGAAAGGGTTACAAAGCAATTTCTAAGGCTTTGGGACGCCAACAAACCACAGTAAAAGCCATTGGTCACAAATGGACAAAACATGGGAGCATTAGCAAACCTTTCCTGTGAGTGGCTGGCCAATCAAAATTACTCCAAGAGCGCATCGACTCATCCAGAAGGCCAGAAAAAAACTCAGAACATATAAAACACCGCAGGCCTCACTCACCTTTTAAAGATACTTTTTATGATTAAACAATAAAAACAAGACTGAGCAAATAACAATGGGGAGAAGGAAAAAGAAAAAAGAAGGCTGTAAAACTAGCCGCATTTCAGGAAAAATAGCTGTCAAACATGGTGGTGGTAGTGTGATAGTCTGGGCTGCTTTGCTGCTTCAGAACATGGACTGCTGGCTGTATTTAAAGGATCTATGAATTTTGCTCTATACTATAAAGTCCTGAAGGAAAATGTCCAATCATTATTTTGTTTGCTTAAAAAAACTCAAAATGAAAATCTTGGAGGTGACCTAGTCAAAGTCTGGACTTAAATCTGATGAAGATGCTGTAGAATCACCTTTAAGAGACTGTTCATGCTTGAAAATCGTCCAACATGGTTGAATTAAAACAATTTTACAAAGAAGAATGGACCAAAATTACTCCACAACGCGAAGGATCATTGCCAGTTATCACAAGGGCTTGATTAGAAATGGAGTCACCAAGAGTGGCACAACCACTTTGTTAGATTAAGGGGAAAATGACTATTACAAAGAGACAGGTATGTTTGGATGGTTTTATCCCTTTAAATTAAATCATTATTTAAAAAGTGCTTTTTGTATTTACTCAAATTATCTTAGTTATCTTAGTTTAAAACTTTATGCTGGTCTAATTATGGTGATTTATGAGTGAATCTCCAATGAAGAGGATGAAAAAACCCTGAAATATTCTGGTGTATAGATAAGTGATTCTGCTAACATTAATGGTGAACAGTAAGATTTTTAAGACATTTCTTTTTTGGTAAAATAACAGCTTGAGACATTTATGATGGTTTGTAAACTTGAAACAAATTCATATAATTTTTAGCTCTGAAATGATGCAAAGACCTGTACTGTACACGTATGTGTAACATGTTTATGGCCTTATATGAAATTAAGATGACGTTGCAGTATCAACACTGCATGGAAGATGACTTGAGAGCATTGTGCTGATGGGCCCAGACAGACAGTGAATTGGGGGGGGGGGATGCTGGTCACATCCCTAAGGCAGAAACCCCCCACCTCAGCCACCCTGCGCCTGGGTGAGAACTCATTTCCCCGTCAATTATTCACCAGATGTTTAATTCCTTCTTGATAGAGTGTGCCTAATCCGCTGCCACTCTGACCAGCTACAGAGGGGTGCAGGAGGAGGGAAGAAAGGGGGGGTGAAAGCAAACATCAAGCAAAAACTGATTTCTTTTTTTTTTTAAGCAAAAAAGAAAGTGTAATATAAAATCAAGAGGAGGGAGGTTAGGATATGTAGACCGAATTACACATTTGCGAGCGGCTGCTCCTACAATGACGAGGAGTAATTTGCAGGGATCGGCTGGATAAAAGGAGAGCAGTGGGTCCATTCTTCCTGTTCAATAATATCCATAAAAACACCTTTAGGTTCAGAGCTAAAAATACTGATGCATTAAAGCTGGAGAAATTTGACCAGAAGGCAGAAAGGAAGTGGTGTGTATTTATGCGTTTGCAGGTTAGCATGTAGTTAATGTCAAAGAGGAAGGTGTTTTTCAGGTTGCTGTGGGTTGTGGCTATAAAAGAGCTCAGTGGAGCAGCGAGCAGGTTAATGTACCATGCTGGAGAGCAGCCGAGCAGGACGGTTGATTTACACGCCACCGCCCCCTGCTGGTGACGTGGCAGGTGTGTATGACGGGAGAAAATCTTGGAATACAATGAGGAAATATCAGACATGGAAAAAGGTGGAAAGTAGGAAAAAGGAGCAGAAAACCGCCAAAGGAAACAGACTGAGACTGCGATCATGCAGACAGGCAGCACAAGCTGTCAGACATGTCTGATGTTCCATTTAAACCAGCAGTGGGGGGTGCTGGCTGCTGCTGCAGGGCAAACCAGTGTGCATGAGTCTGTATGTGTAAAAGGTGGAAGCTGGGACAAAGATTTAGATATCGTACTCTGTGTGTATTATAAGCACACACACCTCTTGTCTGTAACAGGGTTAAAGAAAAACACTAAAAAGGTTAAACAGGAAAGAGAGGTGGTGTAAAGGAAGAGAGGACCCCACCCAGACTCACCAACAAGCCAGACATTCTGCATCTCAAATGGATTCTGAATCCAGACATAAAAACATGTTTATTTTTCTCCAGCTTGCAACAAAACATGTTTTTTTTTTTCAATAAAAGTGAAATTTTATGTATAGTTCAAATAAAAACTTCAAAGCTACATCACTTCATGTCATCGCCAACAGAGTTGTTGCTCCTTTGTTGTACAGGAACCACATCAGCTGCCCGCAACTTAAAAAGTACAAACTTATTCAATCTATTTAGTAAAGGATGTCTGTTACACATGATGTTTTACTTGGACATTCACAGGCCACCTTATTAGGTCCCTTTTAAAGTACTGGGTGGTCATTGTTCATAAATGGATGGACGTAGCAACAATGTTTAAAACATTGCTGAGATGGTAGGGGACAGAGGGGTGCCATAAAAATATCCCCATACACCATTACACCACCAGCAGCATTATATATAATCTAGACAAACTGCATGCAATTTTAGGAGCAATTCAGGTAAATAAACTTTAAAGGCAATGAGAGAGCAAAATAAATTATTTCACAGTTTAATACTTAAAAAATCATGTCACATCTCTACATTGCACTCCTAAAGAGACAAGAATGGAGCCAAATTGTGGCTTTCATTTCTATTATTATAACCAAACAGTAGCACAGAAATGCATTAAAACATACTGAAAGAATCTTTTAAAAACCCTTGTTTTCAGCTTTTCACTGCAGTGGAGCTCAATCTATCAGTTATCCTGCATCCGGACACCAAGTGACATTTTCTGACAACATCAACCCGACTGAACCACCTCTGACCTCCAAGCTGCCTGTCTGAGGAGCTAAAATCTCCCCTTGAGCTCCTCCTTCTGAATAAGACATGACTCGAGGGTGCAGGTGAGGAAGAGCAGGGGATTTGCTTGCTGTACTCACATGCATGAGGGAGTAGTAAGACTGCTTGCCGGTGTAAAACAGGAAGTGGAAAGGCCGTCTGTCTGCTCCCCACTGGACAGCTTGACAGAAAAAAAACAAAACAAAAACACTCAGCAGCAGGTTTCAAGATGTGGAAACACCAATGTGAGGAGGTGCAGATATCACATACCTCTCTGCTTCGGAAAGACTTCATCAGGATGCTGATAATAAGAAAAGACAAATATGTGAATTTAAATAGTTGAGCTTTGATATTTTTTTCCCCATGTGCAAAACAACAAAATAAAAGAAGCATTTGTGGCCAACAAATTCTTCTGTTGTTATACACAAATAAAAAGAGTTGAACAGATTTTTTATTCTTTATTTTCTTTAGACTAAAGGCCCATCTATGCTCCCTTACATCCGTAAATAGGGACGTCCATTTCAAACGTCATACGTCGCCATCTACATACTTCCATGCATCAATAACCTCGCCATGGTTAAGTCAATTCCTCCACTAGTGGGCAGAGCTAAGTTCAGAGTTCACTCCTGCGAGCCGACGTTAGTTTCATACACCAGCTGATAGCGATAATGCATCGCTACAAAGTTCTTTCCAACAGCCTGGCACACCCTAAACACTCGTTTTCATTCTTCTTCTACTCTATTTTTCTTCTTGATCCTCTTCTTCTCTGATTTGTTTCTTTTGCTGGTCACATGTCAGCTATTTTGCTCAGCACTGCCCCCCTAATTTCCAGTGGTATTGCTCCGTTTTCTGCATGAAGCAATGGATAGCTAAGCTCTGTGAAAATAGACCAGATTAATTGTCAGTGCAACATAAGTGCAACGGAATTACAATTACGTGCATAACCAACACAGGAGACAGACAAAACTGTCTGTCCATCTGCATATCCGTCTGTCTGTGTTGAGCAAAAATGGGCCGTTAGGGGCATGTTTTGTTCACTTCAGTCTAGGGCTGCAACTAATGACTATTCTGATGGTCACCGACTATTAAAACAACTAGCCGACCAATCGGATTTTGTATTTCGTGATTATTAAATGGATCTTATTTCACTTT
>CM047998.1:10736012-10757436 GCA_026261665.1 Melanotaenia duboulayi
GGGAATATAGGAAGAAAAAGCAAATGTGCTCAAGGTGCGCGCACGTGCATATGCGCGCGGACCTGCTATGCTGCTGCCAACACGAAACCCCATGAAAAAAGCCAAAGCTGTTGGAGAATAGGCGGATCAAACCCCATTATGAGATTTGAAACTCTTTGTGTGTGTGTGTGTGTGTGTGTCGCCTTTGGTAAAATCTCTCCCCGCGTTGGGATATTTTCTGCGCGAGCCGCTGTGATATAGATTCTATTGCGGGGATGCATGTGTGCGCACGTGTTAATGCACTGCGCGAGGCTGAGTTTGGAAGGGGAAGGTGGGGGGATTTGTTGTGGAGATATCAGCGAGGAACCTTAAGTGTTCTTCTACGTAGTGAAAGCCTGTCTGCACGGCGGTCATGTGACTTTGCATAGATTATTATTATTTTTTTCTAATATAGGAGCACAGGAACTGCATGCATGATGAGCACGTGCAATGTCAAACCAAGGTAGAGTCTCACTGCACACCTAAAACTCCCATTATTCTGCTCTTTATTTAAATATCCATCCTAATTTGAATAAAAGGTTCATTTACACTCCTGCTTAATCCTAATTATTTCCATAAAATCAACCACACGTTTAAAGCTTAAATAAAAAAATGGACAAGTGACAAAAATAAAAGAAAGAAACTTTAGTTTTTGAGGGGAGGCTGTGTATGAAGACTGCTGCCACTTTTACTAATGGAGACAAAGAAAAATGATGCCCTCACCTCTATATCATTGAATTCAGTTGCTAAGCAACTAGTATGGGAAATCATCCGCGAAATTTAAATCCTGCAGCGAGAGGACACGTTTAGTGAGTTTTGCTGAATAGGCGAGCAAGACAACTGAAGAAAGAAGAAAAAGAAAAAGAAAAGAAAAAGAAGAGGGGAGGGGAGGTTGAAATCCAGCGATACGTCTTTTCTTTTCTTTTTTCTTTTCTTCTTTTTTTAACTCTTGTTGCTGTGATGGAAAATAGTCGCATTTTAAACTAAATACAAACACTGGAGCTTAAAGAAGCTATGATGTGGAATTGTTTAAAAAAAATTCTAAGTATACAAAGTCTCCTTTTTGCGTCCTTCCACAGGCATTTTTTATTCAGCTTTAAGCTTTATGATTTTTAACACCTCTTCCCTCCTGCAGGCTGAGCTTGGTGGACTCACAGAAAGAAATCAATAAGCGCTCTGACCCAGTGCCCCCGATCCTAAAACAACATGTCAGCTCAGCTCACCGAGTTATAGACCTTCTTCACTGGAAAACACACCTGCAGAGCCGCACCGCTTGGGCTTGGCTTGTGATGGAGGTGCACGAGGCAATAAACAGTTTTGTTTTTAGTCAGAAATCGTGCACACACACCTACAGCAAGGGGCTATTATTAACTCAAATTATAGATGTCTTTATCAGTATAATGTGATCTGAATATTACATAACATGCAAACCTTCCAACATGGACGATCCACATATACATGTTTTTTTTCCTCTACAGGCTGCAGCTTAGAGTCTGCAAAGGGAGCAGATGTAAACAAACTATTTTTTTTTCTTTTTGTGCAGGCCTTCAGCAAAAAGCGATGCTACATTCCCAGATTGCATGATAATGCGCCGATTTATTATATTAATGTTTTTTTTTTTCTCTTAATAAACCCTCGTCTGCTTTGCACTGCTCACAGGGACATTCTTGCAAGCTCGGGAAAACACAGTCCTCCATTTTCTGCATTAGCTTCGGCTGCTGTGCATGCAGTAAACAGCAAAAAAAACACACCCTTCAAATGAATAAATCAATGAAGAGAATATAAAGTCCAAGAACACAGATACCTGCGGTTCATTCTAACAAATTTATTGTGTCTCAATCAGCTCGTACGGAACCACTACTGAAATTAAATTACAATCAAATGATCACATCAAAATATACCCTTATTACCTAACAACGGTCAGCTTATGGTGATTTGTGCTCCTTCAAGAATACAAAAGGAAACAAATAAGGGCAAAATAAGACAAAAAAAAGAGAAAAAAATAGAAGAATAAAAGAACTAAAACAAAACTGGGGAAAGCTTCTTACACAAGTTACTTAGGGAGGGAAAATAAATTACCGTTTGGAATAATTCATTCCGAATAAAATATTAAAACAAGTCATTTTGATGAAAAATATAAAGTAAATAAATCAGATCAGTATCTGATCTAGTGATCTATATTGCCGGCTTTACAGAGTTTTTTTTTCTTTTTTTTTTTTTCTTTTTGTTTGTTTATTAAAACCTACCAAAGAATACTGCGTACAAAGGGCAGCATTAATATATCCACAGCACCCATTCAGTCACACTTGGCAACAGATTTTTCAGATTTTTTTTCCTCAAATAAGTGCAGCTCAAGTCTTTTCAAATGTCTTTTTATGTATTTTTCTTCTATTTGTTGGAAAAAAAATAATATGAATAAAGGAGAAAAATCCACTCACGGCGTCAGAGTCCATTAAATAATGATCAGAAGGATTAAAAAGGCAGGTGAAAGAGGTGATCTTTGAGATCAGGCGGGGACAGACAGTCCTGGTCCTGCTTGCTTTTTCTTTCTGGGCTCATGAGGGCCTCGAGATGAGGGAGAGAGAGAGAGAGAATGGGGGAGAAAACAAAATTCCTAATCCTCCAAGTGTGTGTGTTTGTGTCTCTCTGTGTGTGAAAGATCTCAGGAAAGGAAAAAAATCGTTGATGGAAGCTTCGTGGATGTCACATTTTCTTCAGAATGTTGAAAAAAAAATGGGGGGCGTTCAAGTCCCATTTCTAAATATACAAAATGTCCGCTCCTTTGTTTCTTCAATCAAACACATGATAATGAAGGGAAGTAAAAGTATTTTTGTTTGTTTTTTGAGAAGAGGGGAAGAGTTAAAAAAAAATCACAACAATACTTGATTTCTTCTTGGTGGGACTCAATGCGCCAAGATTACCTGGTGGAATGAACTTGTAGTTGTCACCCTCTGGTCGCTCGCTTCACTTGCATCTTTTAAGTAATCTACTAAAAAATGCCCCTGAAAGAAAAAAGCAGAAGGAACCTTTTAGGTTAAGACAATTTAGGGCCTGGAAGAAGGTGCGTTTTTTTTCTGAAGGGAAAGTTGTTTTTGGGAGGAAAAAGGGGGGAAAAGGTTGCTGCTCTTTTTCTTTATTTTCTGTTTTTCTGATGAAAAATATAGATAACACATTTGCAGTCTCATTCAATCACAGTATCAAAAAATGTTTGGCTATCTTGGCGATAGTCTGTCTGTTTTTTTTTTTCTTTGTTTTAATCAGTTTAATTTCATATAAAATATTCTTGTGTGCTGTTTCTATGTTTCACTGAACATTCTTTTGCAGTCCATGGAGGGGGGCGGTGTTTCTGCACTCACATTGCCGACCTGAGAGTACACATCCTCCGGCGTCTGCGCCACTCCTGGGGGCGTCATCCGTTTTTCCTTCTGTCTCCTATTGCAAAACCACACTCTAACCACCTCTTTCTCCAGCTGCAAGTTATCCGCCAGGGAGGTGATCTCCTGCGCCGACGGTTTGGGGCATTTTAGGAAGTGGCTCTCCAAAGCCCCCTTGACGCTCACCTCGATGGACGTGCGCTTCTTTCGCTTCCTCCCTTGGGCCGCGATCTTGTCGATGCTGGTGGGGCTTCCCGTGGACGAGTCGGCCTCCTCAAGCCACTTGTTTAACAAAGGCTTGAGCTTGCACATGTTCTTGAAGCTGAGCTGCAGAGCCTCAAATCTGCAGATGGTTGTCTGAGAGAAAACGTTCCCGTAAAGGGTGCCCAGAGCTAAGCCGACGTCCGCCTGCGTAAAGCCCAGTTTGATCCTCCGCTGCTTGAACTGCTTGGCGAACTGTTCCAGGTCGTCCGAAGTCGGCGTGTCGTCGTCCGAATGCGGGTCGTGGCTGTTGACGCCACCGTGGTGCTGGTGATGCGGATGCTGGTGGTGATGGTGGTGGTGGTGGCTGCCGTGGTCCAGATCTGGGGTGTCTCCCCTCACCAGCCCGGGGTGCACTAGGCTCTGGCTGCCAGGATTTAGCATTCCGTTCACAGTGAACCCTCCTGGCTGAGAGTAGATCAGTGACTGTTGCTGCTGCTGTCCCCCGGATATAGAGTTGATGTGAGCCGCAGTAGTGCTCCCCCAAGCTCCGGCGTGAGTCTGATGAGGAGCTAAGTGGGGGGGCCTGTGGTGCAGCGCGGTGCCTGTGTGCAGATCGTCTCTGGCCGAGTTTTTCACGTCCTGCTGCTGCGGACTCCCAGTCATCCCAACGGGACTCGACGACCAGGGTGAGCCGGCTTCTGCTGCCGCGACAGCGGCTGCTGCTGCGGCCGCTGCGGCGTGGGGGAGAGATGTCACCCACTGGTGGGCATGGCTCAGCATGTGTCCCCCGTTGCTCGCTGCCATTGCGCCTTGCATAAAGTCACTCTGTACCATCTTAACCGAGGGGTCTCCCCTGTAACCCCCAGACCCGGAGGTAACCGCAGCGCTGCCAGGCTGCATGCCACCACCTCCGGAGTCAGAGTGCACGATGGAGCCGGACGATAAGATGCTATTGCTGGGTAGATAAGGATTGGAAGCCGCGGTGGCCATTCCGTCAACCCTTATGAATATGTTTGTGGATAACCCCCCTCCCTTTTACAGTCACTTCTTTCGAGCAGGAAAATTGTATCTCATGAATTATTCAAACTTTTAAAGTATGGGTAGTTTTTCTTTTTGCAAATACCATGCGTAAAGACGCAAAAAGCTTCAAAAAACAGCGTAAGAAAGCTGCATAAAATCCGCACGTAATTACAACATTCTAGTGGCGACACTTATGCGTGGACATCGGTGAATAAAATTCCAGGTTTTTCAAAAGCCCTTTGAAACCATGTGCAGTCCGTCTTGAAAGTTTCGCGTTGGGGATGTGGACATTAAAATTCAAATATACAAGGAAAAAAGCGGCGTCCCAAACAAACTTCTGGTACTCACAAAAAACAAAAAAGCCACCCAAATTCTCCACAATGTACAAAGTCCCAGTTTATGTCCCCTTTGGATGTGGAAAAACATTAGCAGAGAGTCCTCACTTCTTTTGTAATTCAGTGGCAGAGATTTCTCCCTCGCTTTATTCTTTTCTCCCCTCGCTTCTTTTATAGCACTGTCTCTTTGTTCTGTTTTGATGTATATAAACCTGCCAAACCGCAAACTCCCGTTCAAGTACAATCCAGCAGAACAGTGCGCGGCGCTGCTCGCGAGCCTCTCCTCTCATTCGCTGGCTCTCTCTCTCCACCTCTCTCTCTATATCTCTCGTCCACCTCTATCCCTGACAGGCAGCGTGGCCCCGCCCCTCTCCCATCTCTTTCCCCCCGTCCCTCACTCCCTCCTCCTCACCCACAAGCCAGAGGAGACGCGATGTTTACCCCCCGTGCGTGCGCATTGATTGGTTACCCACGGCGTGATTGGCAGATCTCGCCAGCCGTGGCTCCGGGCGCACGAGCCCTCCTTCCGGCTGTTCCAATTGGCTGATTTTTAATTGCAGTCCAAACAAAAACGGGGTGTACAACTTGGTAGTAAATAGTACTGAGGTAGTAGTACACAAACAGAGGTAAATAAAAAGTTTATTTATGAGTTCTTTTCTCTTTGGTTAAAATGTTCAAAGCCCATGAAAAAACACGCATGATTCTCTTATTTGAAAGACCTGTTGGCAACGCTTAGACCTGTCTGATTTTGTAATATTGCAGAGACTGTCAAGGGTTTGATTCCTTCATGGGGCATCCCTGTGAAAAAAAATAGGAAACACTCCACATGGTTCACGATGAGACAGGGTGCGCTTTATGTTTTTATGGTACTATTTAAAGAAAAAGAGGGAAACGTTTGATGAAATCTGACTCTGTTAATGTCCTGACCACCACCGGCTCTTGAGGAGTTAACGCACACAAGGTTGCGGGAACGCTTCCATGCGGAAACAACCTCACCGAGGCATGGTGACAGAGAAAGAAAGTGGCAACCAAAACAAGGGCAAACTGAGCAGTCCCTGGGGGTGGTGGTGAAGGGTGGGGGGTCTAGTGGTGTTGGAAACGTCTATTTAAGAGAGAGAGAGAGAGAAAAAACATCCAGAGATGTAGCACCATTCCTCAAGATGACCACATAACCCCTGAGATGAATGGGGCCTTTGTTAGTTTACGCATTATGATAGATACCAGAGTCCCACCTGGCTAGAGCGAGGCCTGTGGCAGGTGATTTTCTGACAGGATTAACTTTATGTTGCACGAGGTTAGAGCTGCATGTCACGCATTCACCCCAAACATTACCTCATAAGCTCCCCAAACCAAAAAAGATGACTCTAACAGAAAGGCAAATATTAAGCTACCACACCAGTCCCCTTCTTCTACTTCTTCTCATCCCAGCAGATTAAATTTGGACTGGGCTCAAAACCAAAGGGAGCCTCGTGGATTTGTTTACACTGAATAGGCAGGCTAGGGGCCAGAGCCATGGGGGCCCCTCTATTCATTAATATACAGTGAGGATTTCTGTCTAAATTACTGCTGTTCAAATCCACAGTGCGTGCTTTGAAAGGGCGTCTCAGGCGGCCAGCGGAAACGTGACATACGCAGAAGAAGACGAGACAAGCCTCAAAAATAGAGAAAAAAAAGAAAAGAAAGTACAACATACATGAAAGGAGAGTCAAAAGCCAGCTCAGGGATGCTCCCCGAAATCACCGCGCGGCGATGCAAACACTTCTCTCTGATATATGATGTGTTTATTATTTATTTGCTTATTATACAAAAAAAAAAGGTCCCAAAGTTCCCTGCTGTGGGGGAGTTCATTTATTCTGTATGCAAAGGGAGGAAAAAAAAGGAGAGAGACTGAAAGAAAAGGGGGGAGAGGAGAAAAAAAAATCATCCCCAAGTATAACAAGAGACGAACAGTTAGTGCTGATTTTCATTTGCATAAATTTTCATATATTTTAGTGAAAATAATAGCGGAAGCCGAGGAGGGCTCCTGCTCAGTTGAGGCAGAGGAAAGAAAATCTTAGGGAGCAGCGAGTCGTAGGAAACGGAGATAACCATTTTCAGGCTCCTTGTGAACAAAGTGAAACGATTTTTGCTACTTTCTTGGACACAAGGTAAGTTAATTATCGGGAAAGGTTTATTTTTCGAGAAACGGTCGAGTTGTCGTCTTTTTCCTCGCGCATTCTTGCAGTTGTGCCGCCTGCAAATGACATTTCAGCTCACCTCTGCGCCGATTCCCTCTTATATCTTAGATTTTAAAACGAATTTGCAAACGATGTCCTTTTTATCCTTTTCCCCAATAAACGCGCCGCTCTTTGCGTTTTTTTTCCTCCCCACGCACATTTTTTCCCACCACCTCCAGCTTTTCTTCAAAATAAATAGCGGACAGATGGAGAAACTGCGCTGTTTTGTAGTGAATGTCCACCGAAGAAAAGCGCAATCAATCACATTTTAAACAGGGAGAGAGAGGGAGAGAAAGAGAAGCGGAGACCACTCGGTTGAAACCTCCAGAGGGTTTGCGTTGGCAACAGCAAATCGTTTAATATAAATCGATCATCTGCTGCAAAGTTTGTTTAAAGTTTATAGTGCTGAGCTGTTTGGATTAGTTTGGATTTTTTCTTGTTTTGGAGCTCTTTTAAGGTAACTCGAAATTACACTTTCTGGTTACAGACAATTATTCCCAAGCTCTAGAAAAAATATCATTTTTAATCGTGCGACAACTTTCTCTGCGTCTTTTCTCAAGGCTGATCACCGAGAATATGAAAGATCTAGAAAAAGTTTCTTTGCTACTCATAACCCCCCTCTTTCCCCTCCTTTTCTCACGGGTTCTCCTTCACTGATGGGGAGTTGCATTTCTGAACCCCGCAGCCGGTAGCCATGGTGAGCCCAATAAAAGAAGGGGAACACAGGGCGCATTAAGCTGTATGTTTGTGCACTGGAGTCGAGATGAAAAGCACCAGTGCTGGACGGTAACGCGTTACAGCAACGCCAGTGTGAAGACAGTCAATGGGTTTATTTTAATTTAAGCAAGTTTACTTTATAAAGTCAAAATTTGGCAATTTATCGTCATATCTGTACGACCAAACAAATAAACCGGGCTTGTGAATGTCTCCCGAGTCGCATTAATGGCTGCATTATCAGTCGATGCTAAGGTGCATTTAAACATAGATAAAAGAAGCGTACGTGCCGCCAGGTGTCGCGCTAACTCGTGATGCAAATACTGCACATTTATTGAGCTTAAGCTGCAAAAAAGACTGCACATTTTATGTCGCATTTACACGTTTTTCAAAAACTACAACGTACAACTTAATTTATGGTCATTAAAACTAAAATTGAGCCACTTGTATTTGGTTTATTATGCGACTTTTACCAAATCTTTTCACATACTTATCTCAGTCTGACTTTGGGGCCACTCATTTGGAGACTCAATGTTTTATGGCTGCTTTCACTAGTAGAATTGATGGCTTGGATGGCAAGACCAGATTTAGTACCGCCTGCTGTAATTTTAGTTGTCAAACACTGCAAATTAAGAAGAGGTTCAATACTAAAGCTGTGAATGAAATTAGGCATTTTTAAAAGAATCCATTCAAAACTATATATATATATACCCACACACATGCACTCGCACGTGCTTGTCACAACCGCCTAGTTGATATGCAAATTGATCCGTATAGGCCCCGTTTTAAGCCAGCCACCGTCTGCAGCAGCCTGCAACCTACTGTAACTCTGGACCAGCAGGTTGTTTGGGGTAAACATATGAGCAACCTGCAACTTCAGGAATTATTAGCAAATCTGGATTGAATCATCCCTGGAATTTAGCGNCTACTGTAACTCTGGACCAGCAGGTTGTTTGGGGTAAACATATGAGCAACCTGCAAACTTCAGGAATTATTAGCAAATCTGGACTGGATTGAATCATCCCTGGAATTTAGCGCGTTGTAATTTCTCTGTCACGCGTGATCGGCCTTTCAGTGTTAGCCTAACAGTGCTGCTCTTCATCATCATCATCAGCTCTAGCAGCATTATGCAGCTGTTCTGTCATGCTGCAACAGGGAAGGCTGTTGGTTACGAGCACATTCATAGAATCTCAAAAGTAGCAGAAATTGGATTTTTTTTTTACTTGGAGGTGAGGCTTTAAAGGAGATCTGATCACAGAAGCAAAATAACACCAAATTAATGAAAATCAATTTGTGCGCATTACTCTATTGTCTTCCCTCCTCGAAGGCTGATTTTCAGACATGCAGAGTTATGTCAGCCTCAGAAGGTGCGCTGTAGCTACCACCGTACAGATTAAATTGATGCAATTCCTGCCGCTTTTTAATTATGGCGTACTTAAAGTTGCCTGTGGGCAACATAATTTATTTGCTTCCCCTCGGTCCAGCCGCTAATCCGACATACGTTGAGTGTGTCAGGCCAAACGTTGATTTAAATCCAACTTGCAGCACTTAAATGGTAATGTATACCGTTAATTAAATGAGCTACAGTGAGGCTTTAAACATGCTTTCAATTTCAGACATGAATGGGATTTTTTCCCCTTCTCGGCCCATTCAAACGAGACAGATTCTCTTTATTAATATCCTCCAACAACCTCTCACTCCACTACTTAATTGCCCTGTATCAGGCCTGCAGCTTGTAAACGCTCCGACTTGCAGGTAAAGATTAGATGTTTGGTGTTATCACAACACTCTGCAGTGATGGCTCAGACATGTATCAGCACAGCACTTATTGATTTTAGATTAGAAATAAAGACACATGTCATAATCTGGTGTTTTTATTTTAAATGCAGCTAGTTTCGGACTAACAACATTTGTTTTAAACAATGAAAGCACAATAATTTAGTTAATAAAAGTGTAGATTAGACTAAATTAATTTAGTTTTAATCTGTTAGAATGAGCATTGGTGTTTTTTTTAAAGGGGGGATTCATCACTCTATATGACCTGTTGCCACTAGTTCTTGTCTTATTTGGCAAACCTCAGCCTTTTCGCCTTGTTTCCCTTCTTTAAGAATAGTTTCTTGACAGCCATCCTTTCATGACACCATTTCTGATGAGCCTCTGGGTTACAGGAGGTCCACATGCATATGTCAGGCCCAGGATTTGTTTTTTATCTGCTGTAAGCAAGTTTTAGGCCTCACACTTTTTCCTCTGTCCTCCACGTTTTCAGTTCCCCCAGGTGTTTTAAAGACTGATTATCATGTTGGTGCAAAAATACTATTTTATGTCTGTCAAAATGGCATTTTTCATACATGCAAAGTCCCAAAAGATCACATTCAAAATGGATCGTTTGCTAGGTTGTTTGTTATGTGTAGACAAAACACTCGTTCATTCCNTGTTATAGGTTGTTTGCTATGTGTAGACAAAACACTCGTTCATTCCTTGAGTTAGGAGCTTTTTAATGCTTGAGAAATTCACAAGTCTGTCTTAAATTGCAAAACAAATGAAGACATTTCTCTGAAAAGGGTCAAGATTGAACTGAAATTTTGAAAAGCTATAATAGATCTTTAGAAAACCTGAAGAGCTACTGCTTAGTTTAGCATGGCAAGAAAATCCAGCTGCTTGGAAGAGAGAGAGAGAGAGAGAGAGAGAGAAAAGTATCTAAATGTTAGAAATCTCGATTAGGGATTAAATGATACAGTTAAGGCAAGTGGCTGTACAACACACACAAACAGCTTTAAAGCCACTGTCGTGCCGGCTAGTGTGGAGGTGAGTGATGGGCGACAGCTCGCCAAAGATAGACTGAAGTGCAGCTTTCTGACTCAGAGGAAGAAAAGGAGAAAGGTGTGTGTGTTTCGCTGAGACTTTGTGTGTCCCATCCCACCACCCATCGCTTATTGGGAGCTTTCATTCTTTGCTACATCCCTCCCTCTTTCTGTCACACACATGCAAACATAAAACAGTATGGACCCATGCATGCACCTCCTCCTACCTCCAGGAGTGGCATCAAAATAAGCCACATTTTTATTGTTCATGCAAATCAGTGTAAGGACATGCTGGTGTTTCTCTGTTTTATTATACCGCATTACACATGCTAATCAAGAACGATATTGTGTATTAAGCTGAGTAATTAATAAATACAGCAAATCCGCTATCGAATCTACGGAGTTGCTTCAGCAGGCTGATTTGTGGCATTCTGTTCATGCCACTCCATAGTCTCAGCTTTTTGTTTTTGTTTGTTAAACAGTGGCGGTCCCCGAGGATAGAGCAAAAGCTGGAGGGGGGGTTGTGGCACCTCCCTGTCCAGGATTACATTAATCAAAGTATTTATTTCCCTCGGGGAGCCAGGCGCAAATCACTCCAAATCCCAGTAAAATTGGATAACAGAAGAATGGGTGCACCTAGGGTAACCCCTTCCCACTACTTCTTCTTATTTATTTATTTGTAGCTTTTATTTTTTTAACTTAATGGATCTAGTTCTATCTAACTTTGTGAAAATAGGGTGGAGGAAAAGGAGGAGGAAGAAGAAGGGGTCTTTTGAGAAGACAAACAAGATAATTGGATGGAAGCAAGTGCTCAGGTAGAAAAAAACAACACTAACCAAATCCCAGACAGGAGTGACTCTGGACATAAAGGTGTACAAATAACAGCCATTCTTTGATTCCCCATCGAGGCTATAGGCCCGTCTGGATCTGAGCCAGAAGCCAGAATAAAAATAAATAAAAAAATAGAAAAACACCGGCCCCAAAGATCCTCCATCTGTGATGGATATATTCAACCTCCAACACCAAAGCTGCCTGTTTTCTCTCAGCTAAGTCTTGTCAATCCGCTGGAAAACCCACAAGCAGCAACAAATTCCTGATACCGTCTTTGCACTATTTGCTCAGTAATTATGTGTGATGTTTGGGTAAAGCCTCGATGGCTAATAAATCAACAAATGTTTACAGCCATGCTGCTGCTGATAAGGCAAATACATACAGCACCCAATATGTTGCCTATTACAGGTAATGCAAATAAAATAATAGAGCTGTAATTTTTTCCCCTTGCGTTGTTGTGGTGACAGTGCCTCGTCTTTGATATTCATGAGGCAAATGGGGAGGAAATGTCTCCTCTCTGTCTTTATGGGCACCACATTGTAGCACAAATTCAGTCCCAATCAGGGATAAATGATGTCCTCGCTACAGTGGAGCCATCGTGCGCTCTCTCAAATGCACATTTGTTTGTTTGTAGACACATATAGTGTTGCTGCCATGCATGCTAGGAGGGGTATGAGGGGCAGCCGGAGTCGCCGGCGGGGCCCTGACTCAGAGCCAGGCCTCTCGGGGTGAAGCCTGCCTGCCTTCATGGGGCACAACACATGGGCCATGTGCTTCTACATGTGGAGGAATGCTCCACTTGTGGAGCTTAGAAGGCTACATCTGTTTAGTTGGTGCAAGTCTGATCCACACACAGAGATAGACGACCCAACTGTTTGCCAGCATCTCCCAGCATCTGTCTGATGATCCATGATGCTTAGCAAATGAGCAGAAAATGCACAGGTCTGATGGGACCAGTGCAGGTTGGGTGGAGGGAAAAGTAAAGGATGTGCATGATGAGTGCTGGAAAAAAAACAAAAAACAAAAAAAAAACAGTAAGTAGCTGCAATTATTAGCCACAGTTTTTTTTTACAGCTGATTTGAAAAACTATGTAGAATAGTTTTAAAATCTTGAAAGCCTTTTGNAGAGTGCTGAAAAAAAAAAACAGAAGTAGTTGCAATTATTAGCCACAGTTTTTTTTAACAGCTGATTTGAAATAGTTTTAAAATCTTGAAAGCCTTTTGGTTAAATTACAAGTTTTTGGAATCACTCTGTCTGCTTCTGTGGTTTCCCTAACTTGGGTTAGTTATAAGAGAGGGTCTGTGTTTTAAGAGAGTCTCTGATTATACAAATAGAGATCAAGGTCTGCTACAATGAGAAAGATGACTATGATTGTGCTGAATATCTTTAAAAGTAAATCTAAACTTGTTGACAAGCCTCCAAAGGGCTGCTGTGTGTTCTTGGGCCACATTTCGACACTCCTAGAATTATAATCTGCTGCTTCTCCATCAAAGTGTTGCTAGTTAGCTCCAACTTCAAGGCATCTACAGCAACAAACACTCTCGATTTCTGAATGGTGCCTCGCCATTGGGGTGGGCGACTGTTGTTGATGATATGGCTGACATGTGCTATTCATGCGCAAGCTTGTGTGGTCACATTCAGCAGCTGGGAAGTCTTGATTCATATGGGCATTATGCACGCTGGACGCTTATGACACCTCTCTGCATTGCCGTGCAGTCAGGCCCATTTGTTTTGGAAATGGGTTTACATACATCTTCTTCTCGATGGGCCTCCCTCCTCCTCTTCCTCTCCCTCAGCTTACAGCTTCTGCACACATACACACAAACTGGGTAACTAGAAACAGTCATGAACTAGAATTGAGGACATTTAGATGACGCAATTCAGCTCTTAGCTCTATTAGTAATTACATTAAAGCTTGAGCTGTTTTCATATAGTAGATTTAATTTTCCAATTTTCCACACTGCAACCAACAGCCAGTGTGTAACTGCATGGATCTCATAGACCTGGAGAACCTAACTGTATTTCTCTGAATCTCTGAAAATTGTACCAAAAAGCCAGTTTAAGGATTAGCTTGATAGGCTTGCATAAGAAAAATCTGGATTTTTTTTTTGTGTTTAACCCAAACAACACCTAGGGAACAATAGGTAAGAAGTCCTTATTAAATTCGTAATAAATAATATATATTAATACAGTCAAGAAAGATATAACTCCATTATTGTAACTTGGTTTCCAGGTTCTGACAATATTGAGAACTGCTGCTACAAGTACTTATTAATTTAAATTATTGGTAATTTTCTGCCATTGAAATGTGTTCCTATATTCAAGCATGTAGAAAACATAAAAACAAAACACAGGTCCCTTAAACATGCTCAAAGCCCAACAATGATTGTGAAATCATGAGAAGTGTATGTTTTTTGTTTTTTTTCCCACTTCTTATTAAGTCATAACGTGTTGAGCCATTCTAGTCAGTTTAGTTGAGCTAAAGTTACAGCTCAAATGGATCGTTTAATTAGACTTATTCCCTCGTTCCTCTATACAAGCACAGGAAGAGAATGGATTTGTTGATTCAAGTGGGCCTAACTCTGCAACAACAGGTGATGATATTCTCAATTTTAGCTCAATAATATACTTATCCACAAACCAAAACAAAGGACAATTTATCTGGTGACAGTTCAGTACTCCATACATTTTATATATATATATATAAATGCAAGCTATCAGTTGTGGTTTTCTCTTATTCCCTGATTGTTCTGTGTATTTTGATAGGTATCAGTGTTACTGTGATATCATCCAACAGTGACACAAAACATGTATTTAAGTAAATAAGGAAGGAAAACGTGGGCACTGTATTTTTTGAGCCCTTATTGTTAACGTCTTGACTTTAGCTGAGGAGACTAAAGTTCGTCTCTCTCTTTTGCCAGAATTTGCTTTGTTTCATAGTTTTGTTTAGATTTGGAAAAGAGTTGGGATTCATAGAAGTAGGTGTTAGGGTTACAGGATTTCAGGATGATTCTTGCCCCAAGAACATGCCCAGAAATGACAATGGACAGCTAATAATGACTAGCTACTCATAGCTTGCTAATTAATAGCAAAAAACACCCCAAAACAATACAAGAGATTGGGATAATATCAGTAGAAATAAGCTGGAGTCTTAAAAGTCAATCAAATACTAGTAGAAGATAATTACATAAAAAATAGAGAGTGCAAAGGTAGCTTTTGCTATACTGAAACAAACATTTGTTTGTTTTCATTGTCATTTGATTATGTTTAGGCAAAAAACTCACATTTAGGTTTCTGAAAAAAACATGGTTTGGACTCATTGCGGTTAGTATATCAGCATGCAATGTCTTCCCCCAAGATTATACCCAGAAATGAGACTAGGGTGCTTTAGCATATCAATGATCATAGCTATGGAGTGTAAAAGTGGCTGGTGCTAGCTACTGTAGCATAGCAGCGTTAGCTGAAGTGTATCATTAATTATTATCCTAATTTCCGTCAACTTTTCAGCAAGTGACAAGTGAAGCTGTGAGTTAATTACACTTCTTGACTGCTTCAACTTTTTCATGCTCACAAATCACAAATTCCTTCGCAACCTCTTAACTCCTTCATATGACAATCACAAGTAGAGACACCAGACGTGATATTTGGAAATGTGACAACTGCAAAAGCCTTTAGAGGAAGTATGACTGAGCGCACTTTGATTCACAACCTCCTGGGCTACTATCCCCCCGCCCCCGCCATCTCCTCCCGCCTTTTTTGTCCAGGCTTGGTGTGAGCGTTCAGGCCAGCAGCGTCACAAAAGCGGCTTTGAGGAGATTGCATGCTGGCCGTCGACCCCTCTGAGCTCACACCCACTACACATTACTCACCAGAAGGTGTTAGCTTGGCCTGCAAAACCAGACTAGGAAACACTGTATGTCACTGAACTGGTGGGGGGAGTAAGTCTGTAAACGTCTTTGGTATGTTTTTTTTTTATTTTTTATGTTGGGGGTAGCTACTATAAATGCAGAGTTGTTAGAGGGATAAAACAATGAAGTACAGAATGGAGTACAATAGAACTTTGTTGTTTGACCATGTTGGAAAATTGCCTCAACATGCACTGTCAGGTCAAATATCCTTCAGGAGCTTTTAGGTTTTGGTTGTCAGCTCATGTAGCTTGTGAGTATGTGTACTACATAAGTGTGTCCCTATTTGCAGCATGGCACATTTAGGTGTGTGTTTTCTAACTGAGGAGAATCAAATTAAAAGTACACTTCTGAGAATTTGAGCAGGTTTTCTGCCTTGATATAGACAATTTTCACATCTTTCTTAGTATTTTTTTCACACGGTGTGAAAGGTAGTGTCACATTCAACGCATCATGTGTCATCAGTTAGGGACAAAACACAACTTTTCATTGCAACATATGGCAACACACATGCTTGTATTTATATATATATATTGCCTCAAACCATATCAGGGCTGATTGTTGAAACAGGGGAAAAGACTGAAAGCTTGCACTATGCTCACACAACTGCCAAATCAAGGTCTTCCATGGGGACGCCTCCTTTGTCTGCCTGAACTTTAGATAATGCAGGGTGTCATGCAAAATGAAATTACACGCAGCTCTCCTGTGCACAGTGCTGTGCATCTAGTTATCCTCCGAATGTAACCTTCACAGTGTAGGTGTGAGACGAAAGCTTAGCAAAGCATTCTCTGCGGTGACGCCTGTGGTTGGTGACTGCTTTTTAAATTCAGTCCTCCGCGTTCTGCATGGCTGTGTTTGTCTGAGACCTTTTTTGGATTAGTTCACAAAAAAACAAATCCTCCCAACAATGACTAACTCACGTCTCGCTGCAGCGTCAGCATCTGCCACAGAAACTCAAGTTTAGCCTACACCATGCGTTCTCCTCCAGCTTGAAACTGAATGGGATCGTTATGTAATGCTGCTGTTTCCTTAGTAATCTCATAGTAGGTCTTAAAGACTTTTATGCAGATAAAACTGCATCCACAGGAGTTTGCATAAGACCTGTGCTTTATACGATGATATTTACAGAATGTAGTGGCAGCTGTTATTAGGCAGCAGCCATTCTTTTTAACATATTTTATTTAACCAGCAAGACTTTAATCATTAGACTTGAATCAAGAATAGCACATAAAATAAAGCAGTTCTGTTAAGAAGATGGGAAAAAGAATGCTCACTGCTGTTGTACTGTATCTCTGAACTGCACTTTTCTAGAGCAAGTTGCCAATCAAACTGTGTGGGTGGCACCGTTTTCTTCTCTTATGTGCTGCACAGTCTCTATTGTTGACATTTCTTAGCTGTATGCTGCTATGGCTCAGTAACGATGGCCACATATTGTTTGAGTTAACGGTTCTTTAAACTGAAAATGTGTTCAAAGCAAAGAAGCAGTGGACACAAACTGTGTTTGGAGGAATAAATGTAAAAGTTTTTATGGGTTTGACCAAGAGTTGAGCCGAACCAATACATGGAAGTAACACAAAGGACGGAGGGCAGTGACATTTAGGACAGGCCAGGAAACGGTCCATGAAAGACCATTTCTGCTGAGAAGAGTTGTGTTTTGCTAAGAAGTGTCATGTTACTTAAGGTAGCATGTGCAAATTAGCTTAAATGTTAAACATTTTTAAATAGCTGCTGCTTACTTAAATTGAATGAAACTGACTCAGGTGTGTTGGAGCAAGGAAAATATATATTTTATCATACATAGACTTCATTTATATTTTAAATGTTAAATGGATACTGTCCAATTTCAGGTTTGTGTACAGTGCTTTTTAAAATTCTTTTAAATAATTTCAAAATGGTTTAATTAAAAAAAAAAAAATACTTGTTTTCATTGTACAACAACTAACAGAATGAGTACGAAGAAAATACAGCAAACAAAGAGCAGAAAACAAGAACAAAGCTGTAGCTTGTAATCATAAGTTCAAATTCCAGGTAAAAGCATGATCAGAAATAAAGAAAGAAAGAAAAAAATTCATGATTGAAATCAAAGTGTCCTTTGAGTATCAGTTGGAAAATTGAATTATAGAGAAATTAAACACAGACAAAGGCAAAAAGACACTGATTATACTGTTTGTTGCTCCAAATACAATGTTCATGTAGCATACAAACTTTATTGTGATGAATTGTTGTAAACTTACAAGATCTCCTTTTTTTAATCCTTTTTTTTCTATTAGTTTTTTATTTGTGGTTCTTGTCAACTCTTTATAAATACACTTAATCGATTAAACTTAATTTATTATTTGAGTTTAATAGAACGTGCAAGACAAAGTTCTGGATTATATAAATTCAGTGTAAAGTGCTGAAAGCCTCCTGATTTCCCCAGATATCCACACATATATGCACACATATTCACTTAAATTTAGTGAGCCGGTACATTCAGACTTCCAAAACAACCCAGCATAAAATCACCAACACACCCATCCACATACACACCAACACACACCTCAAACTACACAGATGTTATAAGAATAGAAGCCAAAAAGAAGAGCAGAAAACTCTGAACTATGTCTGTGAGGAAATGCTGAAAACTGAACAAATAAAAATGTGGATGGTGGGAGTATGGTGTTAAAGAAAAAAAAAATACAATAGAATAAAGCCTTAAAAAGACTAATCTCAGCTGTGCTGTGGACTTCAAACTGATCCACATGTTGACCACAATGTTCTGGTTCTGATTGTAGAGTTCTTTTAAAAAAAAATTGCCATGAGAAGGCCTGAGGGTCCCAGAGGGTTCATTTAATAAAAGCAACTCTGACAAACATGCAGCAGAAACACCATTATGAGTTTCTTCTGAATTATTAAAAGGTTTTTAAACTCAGCTCTAAATGAAACAGGTATTGCGTGCTCTTTTCATTAGCACTTGTGCAGGAATTATGTGTAATTTTCTTTTCTTAGGAAGATAAGAAAGAAAAGAATTATGTGATCATCCTGTCTACACATGGAAAAGTGTTTTCTTCTGTAGATTAATATCTAAAACACAGCTTTAAGGGTTTTTAACAGGGCTTTGGTCATTAGAAAACAGACATATAAAGCTTGATGTTTGCATAACTATGGAAATGGATGCTGCCCCCTGATGACGTCTGAAAGAGAAAGCAAGTAAAGATTAAAATCTATAGCAGGATAGTTGTGGGTGTTGCATTCATTAAACTCTTATTATTAACATGATATACTGTTAAAATGAGTAAAAAACAGTAAATGATGGTGCTTGTATGCTGCAGCAAACATTCAGACAGCTTCCATAATGGACCAATCAAAGGACAGCCCCACTTGGTGTAAGAAAATAGATGTAGTTTTGGCCTCCCAAAAAGTGTCTTTTGTAAAGTATTCATGAAAGATGACTACAGTTGGTAGACAAATAGGAGATAAAATAAGAAAATAATTTCTCCTGAAATGCAGTGTGCAAAATGCTTTGTAGTCAGTCGTGTGTGGAAAAGTGTTACATATAAGTACATAATAATAGGGAAAATTACCATAAAGGGTTCCAAATTCGACAAGTACACATGCACACATGATATATTTTGATAGAATAAGCAGTATTTTATGCTTGGACGTGAAATATTTGGTTAGTGAAAGCAGAATATTTCATAATTCCATTTTAATACATTAATTTTACTTATGCAGTGTGGGTATGTGATTGTAATCTCTGCCTTTTTCTTTGTCTTTTCCTTTTTCAGGAGAACCACAATCCTTTTACACATACGCATAAACACATTCAGTATAAGTTTGGTCTTCCTGTGATGCCCTTCTCTGTCCCCCATCCTCCCCCTCTGATGTAAAGCCTCTGGAGGTAAGGGCCTTGCCTTGTGTGTAAGTGTGAAACGCGTGTGTGCTGGCACCATCTTTCTCCGCCAGCAACAGCGGACGCGCCGTCTCCCCAGCTTCCGTTTCCCTCTGCATGCCTGCTGCTGGAGTATTCACGCTTCAGGCTGTTTTCTTTGAGAGAGAGGCAGAGGAAGACTGAGTATAAAAATATGCAAATGCTATTGTTGAAGCGCAGAGCGAGGGAGGGATGGAGGGAGGGGAGGTGTGCTCCTCTTGCACCTTCTCACCTCCCCCTGCCACTGCCACAGACATGGGGTTGCACCTCCATACCCATCCATCCAGTTTGCACAGAGTTAGAGCACAATTTCACCCAGATGTAGAAAGAGGGGACTCAAGGGGACAACAAGAGTCAGACATTAAAATATATTGAAGAAAACAGCATTGTGTGTTTCAGCTGGAGCCTCTTTAGGTTGTAGACCCAGATTTAAAAAGAAAGATTCACTGACACACACAGAGAGAAAGATATGAAGATGTAGTTTACAGAGAGAAAAAAAAGGAATAAAGACGACTGTGCTTAATGTAGATGCAATTCTAAAAATTCATGTATCTGGATCCAATAAAATAATGGTGAAAAAAAATGTAAAAAGATGGTTTAAAAAGATGTAAACACAACCTTGGATAAAAACAAAAACAAACAAAAAACAACAAAAACAAAAAAACAAAAACAAACCTACAACAGATGACACTGTGTCATTACTTATTTACCCCAAACTGAGCCAAAAGGCACAAAAAGTGTGTGGAAAACTAAGTCCACCCTCTTTACTTCCACAGGAATTAAGAGGGTAAGTAGAAATGTGAGCACATCTATAACAGCTGCTCTGCAACATTTAGGTGTATGTTACCAAAATTGCCAAGTAGGAAATACATAAGCAATAATCTTAGAGATGCAGTTGTTGCTGCCTTTAACTACCGTTTCAAACTGGCTGCCTATCTTACCAGAAGTGTATGTCCAAGCAAGTTGAGCCCAAGATCAGACTGCAAAAAACCCAGGAGATATATCTCAGACTTTACAGACCTCAGTAACTATGGTAAATGTTAAATTTCATGCGTGCAGTCAGAAAAAAAGACTCAAATATTTCTTATTCAGAAGAATTGCAATAGAAAGTTTGCTAAAATGAAAATGTCAGGTTTGCAAGCTGACTCTCAGGAAACCAAAAGACTTCTGGAGAAATGTGCTCTGGACAGACCAGATCAAAATGGAGATATTTGGAGATAGCCAAACACAGCATATCAGCACAAACACTTACCAACTGTCAAGAACGGTGGTGGAAGGCTAAATATTTGGGATTGTTTTGGAGCCACAGGTCCACCTTGCAGTCACTGAGTAAACAATGAGCTCCTTTGTATACCAAAGTATTCTAGAGTCAAATGTAAGGATATCTGTCTTAAAGTTAAATCTTGGCTGAAAGTGACTGATGAAACAAGACAAGGATTCCAAACACAGCAGCAAATTTACAACAGAATAACTGAAAAAGAAAAGACTCGAGGTGTTTCAATAGTCCAAATTCCGAAATGCTGTTCATAAAAATGCTGCAAGCCTCTGAATTGTAATGAATTGAAGAATAATAGACCAGAATTAAATGCCAAAGTGTGGATTTTTGGCTTATCCATCCATCCATTTTCTGCCGCTTATCCGGAGTCGGGTCACGGGGGTAGCTGCCTAAGCAGGGAAACCCAGACTTCCCTCTCCCTGGCCACATTCACCAGCTCATCCAGAGTGATCCCGAGGTGTTCCGAGGCTAGCTGAGAGATGTAGTCTGTCCAGCAAGTCCTGGCTCTTCGGCCTCTTTCCGGTCGAACCTTGGATTGAGGAGGAACGGTGTGGTTTTCTTCCCAGTCGTGGAACAGTGGACCAGCTGTACACCCTCTTCAGGGTCTTTGAGGGGGCATGGGAGTTTGCCCAATCAATCTACATGTGCTTTGTGGACTTGGAGAAGGCATTCGACCGTGTACCCCGGGGACTCTTGTGGGGAGAACTCCGGGAGTATGGAGTGCTGGACTCGCTTGTACGAGCTGTCCGGTCCCTGTACGACCGGTGTCAGAGCTTGGTCCGCATTGCCAGCGGTAAATCAGAATCGTTTCCAGTGCGG
>CM047998.1:10782613-10797493 GCA_026261665.1 Melanotaenia duboulayi
TGAGAGATTGTAGTGCCACAGGCAGTGAACATGCCACCATTGTGTAGGTATGAAACCAAAAAAAATATAGTTTTGTACCATCTCTTATTTTTTTAAACTGGTAAAAAGGTGCAATGATTTACTGAAACAAGTACAGACATTAAAACAAATACAGTATAGAAAGTACAAACTGAGCTTGCACCACTCTGTTAAGCTTAAAAGTTAACCATCAGTGAATAAGGGCTGGGTTCACCCGAATGCCAGATTAAAATAACAGTAGCTTAAGAAAGTAAACAAGGAATCCCACAAAAGTAAAATAAAATGCTGGATGTGGTGTTTCATGTGCATCTTTTGAGCTGCTGGAGAGCATGATGGATAATCGACTAGCAAGCCCAGTAACAGAGCTCAGAATTGAGATACTGCTGCAGCAACAGCCGTAGAAGAAGCTGGCTGACTGAGTATTGTATCACACCCCTGGGTTTTACAGAAATTAAGACATTAAAAGAAACATCTAAACTAACAGGAAGAATATTTTTAGATAATTTATGCAATCCACTATTTTGCTTCCCCAATAAAGTCCTCCCACTTTGCTTCTGGTTGAACTGGTGTGAAAATTTGTGGGGTTTCCTGAAAGCACCAAGTTCTGAGACCACATAACGGTGCCAGAGCCAGAATGAATGGTGTCTGTCAGAAAGCACTAAATGAGATCTGTTGTCACTGATTTTCAGTCCTTTTCTTGTGTCATTTGGCATACCTCAACCTTTTCTCCTTGTTTCCCCTCCAGAAGAATGACTTCTTGACAGCTATTTTTCTATGGAGACAATTTCTGATGAAGCAATGATGAATAAATTGAATGTCCACATTAATTTCTCAGGCACTGTGATGGTTCTCTGTGACTTTTAGATCCTGCTCACCTGTTATAGATATCTTATTTAGGCATGATACTTCTTCTTTTGTCTTTAACTATTCCACCATGCCAATATACTACAACATTTTAAACAATTTAGCAGGAAATTGAAGAAAACTTACCTGCAACCCTTTTTAAAGGCCATTTTTAGGCCTGATATGAGTATGTAGGTGTTTTGTAAGAGAGTTAATGTAAAAATCTTTCACAGCTGAATCTGATTTCATGGAAACTTTCATCATTGCTCACGTGCTCTATCCATGGTCCTGAATCAATCTGAGAAATGCGAATGCCATGAAGCTGTAACAATCTTCGTGTTTACAGTGTTTAAGTTTGTACAACATATGTTATTTTGAGTAGTAACGCATTAAGGATCACTCCCACCCCACAAGGAGTTTGAAATAGTCAAAATCCAACTCAAGAGCTAATTAACACTTTGCATTCAAAGATTAAATTAAGTCAAGGTTTCACGACCAGTACCAAATAAGTTAAAATCACACATCATTTTACAAGTTATTGGCTCAACTTGAATCAAGTATGGTCATTAAAGTCTGTTTACAAAGACAAATTGGACATTTAAATGACTGAATTGAATATTTCTAATATATAAAACATTACAACAAATTTTATTACACCCAAAATATGTTAAAAATCTAAAAAAAGTCAACTTGCGTGTGCATATCGGTGCCCCTTTTGTGCCATTTTTTGTGTTAGTCAGCTGAGTGTCAGTGTTTTATTTCTGCAGTGAGATATGCTTTCTATACTTGTGGCTGCTTACAAATCCCCTCAGGATAAGTGTGAGCTGCCTCCTGACATGTGTGTAGCTTTACAAGTATGACATTTTTCCGAAATCCCGCAGCAATGACATCCTTCTCTCTTTCCAGATGCCAGGAAATATGACGAGTGCTCTGCCAAGCAATAGTTTTAAAGTGCCTGCTCAGTCAAACACTGATCAGTAAAGTAAGGGTTACAGGAGGATATGAAATGAAGACAAAAAGAATCAAATCCTTAAAAAAGTTTGTTTCTCTCCTGTGTTTGTCCATATGTGCATTCCAAAGCATGTAAAATGTTTTATTTAAAATATATTTGTACATAGGTGTTGCTAGATAAATGTTGTGTGTTTAGAGGCGTGCACATGTGATATGCCCTTCATATGTGTGAATAAGTTCCTGCACAGACAATTCTGTTAATCCTTTTATACTCCCACCCCCACCTCTTAAAGTAAAAGAGATCTATGGCCGCACACCTCATCTCAATCTTTACATACACTTGTTTTTGTTTTAATAAAAGTAGATCACAATAGACAGGCTTCATTTTGTCTTTGCGATGCCAGGGTAACAGGATTTCCAGGTACTGAGGTTTATTAATAAAATTTTTACTAACTTAAACCTTCTTCTGACTGGATTAATTTATGTGTATAAAATGACACTGGCATTTTGTCTTATTTGAGATATAATGACTTAATCTCAGGTAATGTTCATAAACTAATGTCAAGAAAATGGTTTTTGTTCAGTATTTGTCTTGTTTGACTTGTCAGGAGCAGCTTTATGACTCATAGTTACACTAAAATGACTTGGAACTTTTCTGGTTGAATCATGAGTACAACAGATGACTGCACAGTCAGAATGAAACTGGTTTGTTTTATGTGAATGATTCTATACAAACAGTCTTAAAATGACTAAGGTTTTTTGGTTAAAAGCTTCCCCTCAGACAAGAATTCTGCATTGTTAGAACTGACTATTGATAGTGTATACTTTCAGACTGTGCTTTTTGTTTGTATTTGGCAACTGAAACTTAAAATGATAAAATGTGAGGTGGCAACGTATCTGGAGGCTGATGCCTCCAAAAAAATTACTTGATAAATACATAAAACTATCAAATCATGATGAAACTTTAATTATGTCTTAATAAAGAGGGAAAAACAAAGGATTTAACAATATAAATGTAGGAAATAGCTGAACAGTGTAGGGAGTAAGTGTGATGATAGAAGCGAGATGGAGGAGAAAATGGACAGAAGTGAAAGTGAGACGATGTCCTCTCAGCCTTCAGACTCATGAGCTCCCAAGCAATAAATTTCTCGCCATTTCATGGCCATCAGCCGGGGCCAGTAAAACGCCACTGCCGCCGAGAAGACAGACCCCCGGGGGGCCGAGGTGAGCCTGAAGGACGAGCTGTCCCTCACACACACTTGCTCTTTTTCTCACTAACAATTTCTCCCCTTTCGCTCTTTCTGTCATCCTCACACACACACTTTCACTCCCCCTCCGTATCACACGCGTGTCCTTCCTCCCCCGTTTTCACACCCAATTTCTCTCTTCAGTGTTTCTTCTTTTGCTCTTTTTCTCTTACACTCACATGCCATTGCTCCCAATGAGGAAGACCCCCCCGGTGTCCCTGAGTCCGGAGGCGCCTACAAATCCCAGGGAGCCTTGCTTTGGGACTACCAGGGTCGCGGCCTAGAGGCCCCACAATCCCATCCTTCATTTCCTCTAATTTCAGAAAGGACGAGCAGGAAACTCCTTGGGAAAAACGGTAAAAAAAGAAAAAAATCATCACGAGATCACAGAAATCAAGGACAAGTCAGTTAGAATAAGGAGTGTGTGTGTGTGTCCACTTCAGTGCGGAAAAATAGGGAGTGTAAGAGATAAAACGCATTAAGGGTGTTTTGGAAGATGAGTGTATGACCCATAAAGATATAAAGAGGCCGCCAGTCGGAGATTTCCGCAGGCCTTATCCATTAAACTGAGTCCCATGGCTCAGAAATGACAGATAATACACACACTGACTGGTTACGACAATTCCTGCGCTGGCCTCACAGACCAGGCGGTCAGCACACATGTAATGGTAAAACACTGGAGAGTTGGGAGAGAGATGTAGAAAAAGTGGGACAGGGAGAGACAAAGAACATGGCATGCATATCTGGAAGCATTAGTTTTAGGATAATTCCCTTCATATTAATTTTAATTCACCTAAAAAAAAAATCCAAGGAAAACTGATGGTACAATAAGTAGCAAAGTTTCCCTCATGCATTTAAGAGCTAACCAACTGTTTCTTATGTGGTTATTTATCATAATGCCAAAATCTGGGAATGATAAAAACATCTGGTCTGTCAAGTAAATGATGCACAAAGATGTTTTAAAAGTACTTTAACCAGGTAGAAAGAACTTTCCTACAGTAAAACAAAGAATAATAGAAACAAGGGTGCATTTTTTTTTACCACACATACTCTGGATGTATGAGCACACATTTTGGATCCCATACGTGAATCACAATGTCACAGAAGGGGTTAAATTAGTTGAAACAGTTAATAATGACAACTGTCTGAGATTGGTGGGTAGAAAAAGCTCCTCCTATAGGAGGCTGTAAGCAAAAAAAAAGTATAAAAATTACTCAGCTGTATTTCAGCAAAGTGTAAACTGAACATGTGCAAAAATGTAATTCCAGGATTTTCCAATTGCCACTTTATTAGATACACCTTGTTAGGATTCTTATCATTCTTTGTAAACTTTAGAGATGTTTACAAAGAATGTGTGTAAAAATCCCAGTACATCAACAACCATGCTACATTCAGAGTCACTTAAATTCCTTTAAATTTAATTCTTCGCTCTCATGTTCAGTTTAAACCGCAGCAAGTGCCTATGCATTGGCTGACTATCTATATGTGGTACCAAGCTATTGAATCTGTGTACCCAATAAACAGGCTGGTGAGTATAAATCCCTTTTGCTTTATGAAATAGCAGAGGTAAACTGAAGTGGTCTAAGGATTGCATTATAATACTCCTTATGTTATGCAATAAAGAAAAACATTTCTATTCTACTGATACTGACTCACTATTAATTTTTTGTGTCAATCCACCGTTGTTTTGCCTTATATACACTCTTGAATGCTGTTTAGTCTCTTTAATCATGTCACATGTTCTCATCTTTTTCTTTTTTAGATGTGAACTGCTGCTCAGCAGACATGTCGGCTGATGATGCAGCACAATGTTAAACTGTCGACACAAAACTTACCAACAAGAGCAAAGAACGATCTTTTAACAGTAATATGTAGAGTATTAACAGAAGCTGGAAAAACACAGCTCTGGAAAGGAGGGAGATATAAATAAACATGGTTGAACAAATTCAATTGTCTCATGCAAAGTTAATCACTTCTTATTAAGAGTATACAACGTGGTCCTCCAGTCACAGACCATGCGGATGTATTTAATTACTTCATTGATCCCTTTAAACTCATTCTACAGTTACAATTGAGAAGCAGTTTAGTTGTCCCTCATATAAATATATCTGAATGAAATATGTTTTCAGTTTCAGTTTATGTAACTCTGGTCAAGGTAATGTACATACAACGCACAAATGTTTTATAATTCAGCCTAAATATTTGCAAAACGGCCATTTTTTAAAATCACTTTCCCCACACATGCGGTTTAAATCACATATTTAGTCAATGTTCAGCTTCTTCATACAACCTGCAGTGTCATAACATTTATGCTTGGATTCCTGGATATGTATGCCCTCATGGCAACTTTTTCGATCATATCAGTTCGTATACTTGGGCAAGGATGGTAGTTCATGAATGGCCAAATTAAACTTACTGTAGCCCAACTTAAATGTAAAGGCCCATTTATGCTCCCCCCCTTTGTACATAAAAATGGACACCCATTTTAAACGTCATACATCGTCATATTCATTCTAGCATGCCGGTTTTTCGTTGCCATGGTTGCTATGTCAATTCTTTCACAAGTGGGCAGTGCTGAGTTCCGACTTCACTCCTATAATCCAAAGTTAGTTTCAGAAAGTGATTGTTTCCAGCCACCCTTATGCTTGCATAGCATTTCTTCAACAACTCACACATTTTCAACAGTTGTTGTACTCGTCTTCTTCTTCTGTTTCTTTAAATTCTGGTTCATTCTCTTCTTTTTTTCTTGTTTGTTTCTTTTGCTGGTCGCATGATGATTATTCTGCTCAGCAATGCCCCCGTGATTATCAGTGGTATTCCTCCGTCTTATGCATCTAGCGAACGATAGCTTAGCTCTGTGAAACAGACCAAATTTGTGCATAACCAAAGCAGGAAATGAACAAATCTGTCCATCGTCTGTGTATATATATATTGACAAAACAGGGATTGTTTGTAGGAGACAAAACACAGGAATGAAACAAAGTCACTGGTTTGAAGTAACCTTTGTGCAAAGACATTTATTCCTGTTCATGCAGGATACCAAATGCCAAATAAATGGCCACAAACAGGTGTGATCAAGTGCCCCGCAGGAGGTGGACGTCCAACAAAGAGATGGAGGTGGGTCTGCCAGCAGGGCAGCAGAGGGCCAGGCTGTCTGAATCCCCTGACAGCCACTTGTCACTCTCCACTCAGACCATATGGGCTTCTCCTCTGTCTTATCTCTACACAGTCACACACAGAAATACACACCAGTGCTGCACCAGTGGGAGCTAGTGGTGACGATGGTGACTACGGGGGTTGGAAGGGCAACAGATGCCAGTTTCTCTGTGTTTGTTTCCCTGTTCGTTTCACCTTCCCACCTCAAGCTCCATCCATCTTTGCTTCCTTTTCTCTGTTCCTCCTTTAATGCATTCATCCAGTCACTCATATATCATCCCTTCTCCCTCTCTTAACCTTTCCCTTCTTTTTGCTTTATTCTCTCCATCCTCAGTCTATCATGTTTAAGCCAGCTGGCATCTCCTCACTGGATTCTTCTTCTCAGACTCACTCTAAGCCATATGTTTTCACAGACCTCCACTGCTGCACTAGACCAGAGATTTAGGTTTTACACAAATCACTCTTACTGGGAGCTAAACAATTCCTCAGGGGCTAATAACCTTCCTGATACAATATGTGGGACAGATGTCACTTAACAAATAAACCTAAGATACACTGAAGCAAATATCTGCATACTGATTCATTTCTATGCCAAATTACAAGCAGGACTTTCCAAAAAAGACAACTTAAGTAAAAGAAATGAGCAAAATCTTTAAGCTAGATTTTTGGATTCAAACAAAACCACTGAAATGTCAGAGTATAACGATAGAGTTTCATGTTCATTCCCAAGAAAGCAGAGGTGTTCAAAGTCAGTCCTCGAGGGTCGCAGTCGGATTCAGCACATCTGAATCAGATTGATGAGTCATCATGCTTGGGTATAACATCACAACAATCAGTTGAGGAGCTGCTTAATTTGAATCAGGTGTGTTGGAGCAGGAAAACATCTAAAACCTGCGGGATTGTTGCCCTTGTGGACTAGATCTGGAGAGCCCTGCAATAAAGGCTCAAAAACTGAAATTAACTCACCTCCTGAGCTATGAAGTCTTTGCATGTCTGTCTTTTTTCTAACATGACTTCATTTTATATTTTGACTGATCCAAACTTTGTTTGGCACAACACAGCAACCAGACTATCATCACTTTTTTCATTTTTATTTATTTATTTTTTTCAGTTTCCACAATATTCTACACAAATCTATGAAGTTAAAGTTGATTTTTGAGATCTCTCCACATTTCCTTAGCGAGACACACCCACAATTTGTACACTTGCATTTGAGCCACTTGTGTGCAAAGATAGAAAAAATTGTATCAGCATTTGACAGTGAACATGGTCTCTATGACAAGAACTTTTCCTGCTTTCTTACAACAGCCAGATTCTTTTTCAAACTGTTTTCATCCTGTTGATTTCTAAATCAGCATTAGTTTGGTTTTATTTATCTTCTAGACTCCAGTATGTTCATGTNCCAGCATTAGTTATCTTCTATTATTATTATCTTCTAGACTCCAGTATGTTCATGTAAGCAAGTCTTCCTCACACTCCGGGTCCTCAGGGTTCGGTGCTTGGACCAATTACAGATGTTCTGATGACATATTTTTTTTGTCCGATACCTGGGGTTTAGGTATCTGCCGATACCGAGTAAGAATCTGATACCAGCGTTATTTTATTAAGAGGTCAATAAATTCTATTTTATTCTCCAGCTACACGTGATCTGATTGACATGAGAATGACAATGCTTTGGGCTAAATATAAGATAAACCCCAAACCACTAGTTTCCCCCTTCTCAGACGATAATAAACAAGTGCAACAAGAAAGATGGTGCTAATATTAGGGAAGCCGATCAGCTGATCACCGACAGCCGGTCACGGAACAACAGGAGAGAGAGGAGGAGGAGAAGATATATTAGTACAATGAAGGAGTGCAAGTGCTGAATCTTCTCACTGGGAAAAGTGTGGGAGATGAGGAAGCATTAATTCCAGTTAAAAAAATGAACACAATTAATTACATAAATTACAAAAATTGTTTTATTAACATGTGAAATCCGTGATGGCCACAGAAGTGTTTTAATTATTGAGTAAATAAACTCGGATCAAATAATTTCTATTAAAAACTAGCTTGAAATTGGACGTACAGTGAACGTTTTCCACAAAGAACTGCAGCTGCTAATAAGAGAATAAATTTTAAGACGTCTGTTATTACGGTGGCTTTCTGGCTTTCTTCTGCAAATTCCTCATGTTTTTTTAAAGCATTTGCCAGCGTTTGTTACTGTGGTTTGTTGCGCATCCTTTAAGGCAGGGGTGCCCAAGTTCAGTCGTCGAGATCTACTATCCTGGAACTTTTAGATGCAACCTTTCTCCAATGCACCTGAATCAAATGGCTCAGTTCCCTCATCCACATGTCATTCAGCTCTGCAGATGCCTGGTAATGAGCCATACATTTGATGGTGTGAACCTCACACACACTCAGTATTAGAGTCTCCCAAACCCATAGAACATTTTAACATGTAACATTAGCAGGAATGATACTAGTACACTTTTGAACGGTAGTGTATATCATTAATGGAATTTCCTGTGGCTGTGTGTGGTCGTGCTGGAATGGAAACAAGAATTATGAATTCCTGTTCCATGGCATTGGGTGGTGTTTAGACAGAAATACTCGCCGATACTGATTCCCCTGACTTTTGGTAGGATCAACGAGTATTTCCGATGCTAGTATTGGTATTGGCCCATCCCTAGGACCAGTACTTTGTGCTTTATAAAACAGCATTGCAAAAGTTCCCATTGCTATGCAGATAGTAATCAGTTATAGTTATTCATTAGGTCTGATGAAACTAATCAGTTTGTCTGGTTAAAAAGACGTGTTAAAGTCATAAAGGCCTGGATGACTCCAAATTTCTCCTATAAATCCAAGCAAGATCACAGTTGTTATCTTGATACTTGAGTGCCTCAGGAAGACACTGTCTAGCAATGTAGTTAGTTGGTTTTATTACATCTTAATGAGTTGTCTTTACATTAATGCACACAATGAACTGGACTAACTGGAACTTAGTGAACTAGAGATATATCATATATAATTCTTGGCAGCTGTAACTCAGGAGGAAGAGCAATGGCCTTGGCTTCCCAACACTGCGTATCAAGTATTCCTCGAGAAAGACATTTGATGCCAATGTTTCCATCAATGCATCCACTGGTTTTATGTTTTAGTGGGGTGGAAGTTGAAATGTGAGTCAAATTTCTTCACAGCCATTGAATATTAACCAGATCTTAATAAAAAATATGTTTATCCAAAGTTGACGTTTAAAAAATACAACCACTAAAAATTTAGGATATCTTAATTTGTAGGGAAAGGAACAAAGGATAAAAATACTGTACAAAAAAAAAACATTTTTTTTTACAATGTATCATTAGGGCTGCATGGTGGTGTTGTGGTTAGCACTGTTGCCTCACAGCAAGAAGGTTCCCGTTTCAAACCTTTTTATGTGGAATTTGCATGTTCTCCTTATCCATGGGTGGATTCTTGCTGGGTACACTGGCTTCTTTCCACACTCCAAAAACAAGCATGTTTAGGTAATTGGTGAGTGATAATCTGGTTGTTTGTCTCTCTGTATTGGCNAAGGTAATTGGTGAGTGATAATCTAAATGGTTGTTTGTATTGGCCCTGTGATGGACTAGTGACCTGTCCAATGTATATCCTGCTTCTCACCTGACTGCAGATGGGATAGGCTGCCAAGCTCCTGCAACTGAACTGGAATAAGCAGGTATAAAAAATGGATGGGTGGAGCTATTACATGTTCTCTTAAGACTGGACTTTGTCCTTTTATGCATTAGTGTAAGTGTAGTAAACTGGAGTGCTAATATATAAATTTGTGTGTTTTGCAACAACATAAACTAGCTACCAGATGACATTCCCAATGTTTTCTCATCAGATGACAACTACTTGATTAAGTTTAGGCAAATACTTTAGTTGAATTTAACAGTGAATGATAATATGCTGATACACTTTTCACTTAGTTTGCTAAGTGCCAAAGGCTACTTTCTTGTGACACAAATGCTTATGTTTGTGGATGCTGTTGGGAGTGGGCATGCATACTTTGTGTTACAACTGCTTCAATGTCTCTTGCAAAACTTGTATGAACTGCAGAGATTCATTGTCTATGCTCCAAAGGAATTTAACAAAAATGTGCATCTGGATCGTTTTGATTTTCAACAGCACTAAATTGCAGGTTCACCATCCCGGCACGCCTTTACAAGAGATGGTTATGAGAAGGAATAAAGGTGTTGCAATTTTTATGTAATGCTAATATCAGCCTGAACACCACCTTAATCATAACCGACTGACTCATAAGGCAGCACTTTGTATTTAAGATGATAGTTTAAGGCCTGACAATTTTGATTGTGACTCATGGTTTAGACAAAATGACAGGCGTTATTGTAAATACTATTCTTTCTTTCTTTCTTTTTTTAACAAATTTGACTGCTCTGACTGGTTGGAAAAAACTGTTTGTGCAGTACTGTGCTACCTGGCTTGATAGCTTTCCCTTCCTTTGGTTTACTTAAAGGTGTCTTGGTCAAAGCACAAATAATTAGCATTTTCCTTTGTTTTTATTCCATTAATCTTCTTCCATTTCTCTGTCTTCCCTGTGTTCTTCCCCTTTCTATTCACTCCTCTTTAAGTACTCACACACCTCCAACCTACACTTCCTCTCCATCTTCTCTTCAGCGAAGACGGTCCATCACCATTCAAAACACATAACCAGTCTCACCCTCAAGTGACAGCATCACACATACACACAAACCCATGATACATCCATGCACATACACACACTACTCTCCATCCGTCACATTTACATTTCAAACTGCCTGCGCTTCCACCAACACATCCATTATTTACCAGCCTCTGGCCAAAGAGGAGAGCACCGTATCCACACTCCCTAGGTATTGTAAGTAAGTGTGTGGTTTTATGTGAGTGTAAGAGAGTTTGGAACAAGTACTTGAGTCTGCTGCTTCCCTCAGCAGCCTGCAATTATATTTTATAAACTTTATAACTAAGCTTTTTCATCCTTTTCTCATTTTGCTCCCGTTTCTGCCTTCGCAATCCTCATCCTTCACTTTAACTTCTTTTTAACTTTTAAAAGTACATTATGGGCTTTTTGGTATCAAAAGTGGTGTCAAAATACTTAACATCACCAAAACCAACAAAAATGAAAACTCTGGATCATTTTTTTGTTTTGTAAGTAGAAGAAGTTAAAAGTTTTGTGGTTAGTTTTTCAAGTAACTGAAAAAGTGAATTTGTGTGTGCGGATACCAAAACATGAAACTGCATAAACTTTTAGCCACTTTTTTTTTTTTTGTTTAATATTTGGTTTTGCAGGCGTTTTGTGGGTGTGCAATTTTTATTTGTTAGCATACATTTAATTAGCCTTTTCAGCTACCTTTTTCACCGTGATAAGAGGAAAAAACAGTCTCATTTTATTAGATTAGTTACATATATGTTTACATGTGCGTGTCTCCTCATGTATCTAATGCACTTATGTGTGATTNTAGTCTCATTTTATTAGATTAGTTGCATATATATTTACATGTGCAATTTTAGTGTGTGTCTCTTCATGTATCTAATGCACTTATGTGTGATTCATTCTTCGCACCCTGACCGCCGTCTTTGAGTGTGCTGCCGAAAGCCTGCACGTTTGCTCAAAGCCTGCGCGGTTCACACTCCTCGCCACGTCAAAACTGACAAGGCAGGGAGACAGAAGAAGCGACACATTCTGTCCATCTTGCACATCCCTCCTTGCTGTTTTTTTTCTAGCCTCCTTGCACCTCCTCCGCATCAGGTGAGAGCTCTAAGCAAAATGTTGACTCTCATGTACAAACTGTTCATTAGATACAACTGATTTACCTGCCATGTTAAACTTTCCATTAAATGACATGCTAAATTCAATCAACTTTATAGAGGAAAAATGGCCAGAAATGCCTGAAACTTTGAAAATAGACTAGCAGGAAGAAGACTGATTAAATACACTCTTGCTGTTTGACTTGTCTGGCCAGTTTTTCTATAATACTGTACAAAAATCTTGAACCAGTACTTCATTTCTTTGTATTTTGATTACAATGAGTCAAACAATCAATTCTCATTTCTATGGCATCGTATACTGACTTTTTGTCACACCATCACCAAAACCTCCTATGCCATGAGGGAGTAGCTGTAGTTTGGAAGCTCAACAAAGTTTGGAGAACAGATGTATGGTGCCAGATACAGGAGTGGTCTCACAAGCCCTGTTTGAGACCAGTATCTGTGAAGCACCCTGGAGGGGAGAGAATGCTTCTTTTGGTATAAAGCACCATAACCAATTTAATTTTCTTTTTTAATTTCTTTACTGTTGTTAAACAGCCTAATGGCATTAACATTTATTTGGACTGAAACACAATGGCATTTATTAAGTACATTACTGGAGCTGTCGTTGACCAGCAGCGTCCCGAGGCTGAGAAACCACNACCAGGCTGAGAAACCACACTTCGTAACTTTTGCTTCTGTGACGTTGCGTGATGTAAGAGCTGAGTTTTGCTTTACATCACACCTAGCATCACGTGCTAGGAGCAGATATCAATGCACTGGTCATCATAAAGAGATAAGATAGATATCAACATCAGACTGACTTTTACTGGCTGGAGAGAGCTCTGAGTACAGGTAGGCTGCAACATAGATGCCAAATTAGCTGTTGGTAGGGGGCGTGTCTGGTTAAGCTTAAAAAACAAACAAACAAACAAATAAACAAACAAAAAAGTAGCCTACTCCAATGTGTGTGTTTAAGTGAGACTTTAAGAATATTAAAAGTCTAATAGTTTTACATGGGACTTTGAACCCAGACACCTGGGTTAAAGTCGCCCATCATGTCTGCAGCCTCCAAATGGGGACTCAAATGCAGACTTTTCCTACTCTTTTTGCAAACTTTTTTGAATACATTTTTGTATTCGCGCAACTTCTTTAAATGTCCAACACTGACACATTCTTCTGCAGTCAACGGTTGGTTCTATGACACTCCCTGCTATGATTAATGAATTAGCTGATTAGCTTGCAAACTCAGAGATCAACTACTAATTGCATCTTTGATTGGAGACTGCTTTGGTATTTGTCTAAATAAAGAACAAATTCTGTTACACTTTCACTATGTTTTTCATAACTCTGAGGTTTCAAGTTTCAAATAGTTTATTTTGTCACTACACTACGAGAAACCAAAGCGCTACACAGCTAAATATAGTTCCTATTAAACATTTGTTTGTGCTACAAACAGCAGACTGCAACATCTTCAGCGTGTTAATTTCTGACAAATACCTTGTACATAAAGGAAATCTAATGAGGTAATATCACCCAAAATATGCATTTAGTGATCTTAGTAGAGCTAAGTATGAACCTTTGATGATTCCTCTGATTTATTTGATTTTCATCAAAACAAATCATCTACCAATGTTGATTTCAAAGACTAAGACTACAACACTTCACCCTTAATTGATACAAATCCAAAAGCTATCATAATAGACGAGAGACCTCTACCTTCATCATTGACAAAAACCAAAGGATTGTGGCTTCGCTGGCCAACTGTCTTGGCAACAGCTCATCAGGCGGTCTGATGCCAAAGTGATGAAACGGTGTGATGTGCAATCCAGCAGGCCCCCCAATGATCGCTGCACCAGTAAACCACAGCAACACACCTTGGCCAGCTTTCCTGGCTGCCATCCTGAGCTTCGAAAACCAAAACAGCATGCTCGACTTGGCTCCTCACCACTTCCTATGCCTCTTCTTTCATCAAAACTTCCTTTGTACCTCCTCACCAAGCCAGATGAGCAAGCACCAAAAAATAGTGGATATTTATATCTAACGCATCCCAAAGAAGTCACAACATTAATGATGAAGCGTTAGACATATCACGCTGTCTAAATACCGCCTCAATCCTTGGTGTGGACAGCAGTCTGTTCCTTCACACCTCTGCAGCTAATAAGAGGTGTGATCATTTTTGATGCAAAACACCAATGAGTTTGTCCCAGTGGTGAACTTACCTGTTAACTGATAAGCACAAATATACCCCAACGTACCGAGCTAGGCTGTGTTACATCGTTTGAATAGAATTAGAAAAATGAGTCTCTTGTACAGCAACATCAAAATAAAACCTTCTTTTGGGGGAATTTTAAAACAAACTTATGCAACTTGAGCAACCCCCATTTCTTTATATTTTTGCTTCCAGTGAGCCAGACTTTCTTTTGATCTTTAAAGTCATCTAAAATAATACTTTTCCAGGCTTTCTGAAGGTTTTTCAAAGTTGTTCTTTGGACATTGGCTGCTTTTTTTTTTAAATTTCTTTTACTTTATTCCAGTCCAGTCCTTGTAAATGGACATTATCAGAGGAATGCATTGTGCTTGTTAAGTGATTTAACAATGAACTACACCAATTCAGCATAAAAAGGCACCTAACTTAAGGGATTAACCAGTGTGGTGTCAACAGAAAGCAGACAACTTATTATAGAGCCTTTTTTAAAATGGATCTTTAGGTACTTTTTTATAAAGAGGCTGTTGCTAAGACGTCATGTGCAAAGATAACAGTTTTACAGGCATTGANACAACAGAAGGCAGACAACTTATTATAGAGCCTTTGTTAAAATGGATCTTTAGGTACTTTGTTATAAAGACGCTGTTGCTAAGACGTCATATGCAAAGATAACAGTTTTACAGGCATTGA
>CM047998.1:10806589-10818132 GCA_026261665.1 Melanotaenia duboulayi
GTACACACATGTGCACGCATGCATACACCCATCTCATTCCCGTCGTTTCTTTGGCAACATGATCATGCNAATCACACACCCCGTACACACATGTGCATGCACGCATACACCCATCTCATTTCCGTCGTTTCTTTGGCAACATGATCATGCAAAGCGGGCACCAGCGAGGCACATAATAAGCATGTGCATTGCAGCAGTTGGACTGTCTACGAACCTCCTACCACTCCACCTGCCACTACTCAGTTAAGCTGAACTATTTTGAGGGAACCTTTTGCTCCTAAACTAAGCCTGATACCAAACTTCGTCTGTTGTAAAGTAGCCCTTCTACGCATTATAGCCTAAACGGCTGAGTCTAAATTAGCCGAATTATTGAGCTTTTTACTAGCCATAATCAATGGTACCTTGCCAAATGTTATGCTAAGTGGTCACTACAAACGTGACTTTTTCTTCCGTGAAGTTTTCACCATGTATCCATAAATCACGTAGCACAGTGTTGTCAAGTTGTCCATCTCTTTTGCTGCAGGTTTTGATAATTTGAAAAATAGTTTTGTTCTTTATTTCAAGCGGCATTATTTTAAGCTATAACACTGTTGGTCTTGGCTTTTATCAATTGCAGCATGCCTAAAAAAAAGAGAGATTAAGAAAACAGAAATTAAAGGAGCTACGCCAGACAGCTCAGCAGCTTTCTGCTGGCTTAGATGAAGCCATCAAGCAGCAAGGAGGATGAGGAGGAAGATGATGAAAGAGAAAGGTCAGAGCCAGGACCAGTCATGTTAACTGTTTAAGGCCATTTAATAATTAATAATAAATAAGAATTCCTTACATTTCTATCGCGCTTTTCTAGACACTCAGAGTGCCTTACAATGATTGGAGGACCATTTTTAAAAAATGAACTCTTCCACCAATTTTATTGAACCATGTAAAAGTGTCCACAATGTGGTTTGACAGCCAAATCTGGTGCAAGCTATATTAGCCTAGTACATTATTTTATAGCGCCACAAATGAAAGTTGTTTCCATGTAAGGCCTTACAAAATTCACAGTTATCTTGTATTTACCATTGTAGGCTAATAATGAGATGTTGACCATCATAAATAAACAATTAGAATTTGTCTGCAGAACAAAGTTAGTGGTGAGGCATTGAAGTCAGACTATGGCGGTTGCAAGCTGGTGTTAGTTTTAGTGGTGTAATGCATCACTCTATTCTCTCTACTGTCCCACAGTAGACTATCTAACAGCATGGAAGATGAGGAAGATAGGGAGAGCAGTGTCAGATCGGTACCAGGTTCATGTACAGTAACATATTTCAAAAAAATTGCGAGTACATAAAAGCCTATAATGTTTTTTTTCACACTATGATTAAGCATATGTCGCGATTCCACACACTCTGCAAAGTGCCCTTTTTTAAAAACTGAGCATCTGCCCTTCAAAATGTCTGTGCACGCCACTGTATAGATAGAATTATCTCAAAGATAATCAATAGAAATGAATGCCACCTGAGTTGAAGACTCAATAATCATTGCAAAGGGTCTGAGTGCATCATATTTCAGCCAACATTATCTATAACTTATAAGGTATTAAGTATGTATTAACTTTTTGGTTTTGTTTTTAGCATAAGGCTGCAACATAAATAGTGAAAACATGGAAAAGGGTCTTAAAACTTCAAGTGGCCATATGATATAAGTCTGAATCCAATATGGGCGGCTTCAGATTCCATGTACCTCCTTTGCTGATATGTATGCTTTTAGCGTAGTCATTAATAGCCATTAAGCTAGCAGTCCAACTTTTCTTGTTCCACAGATCTTTGTCTTATAGCTGGAGAAATGTTTACTATCCTTTAGAGCTCAGTTTAATCCCAAAATATGCTGTGACATCTTCCATTTCACCATTCTTCCCATCTTTCAGTTTAATCTCCTGATTGGTTTTTATGAATATGACACTTTCTGCTGTAAAGTCACGTTCCTATGATGTTGAATCCAATTTGAGCCACGTTGAATGGATTATAAAGCTTTGCAGGATTTCCAAATAATTACAGTTTAAATGGTTTTGAAATGAGTACAAACAGTTTCTAGAGGACAAGGCTGTCCTAAGAAAGAAGTACTATTACCATTTCCTGCACACACTCTTCCCTAAATATTTAGAATCTCTTAAATTGTTGATGCCTGCAGCTCTGACAAGCAAGAGTTCACCCAGAGTTGCCAAAAAAAGCCTCCGTTTTAGTTTATCAAAGTGTTTGCTTCGACAGACAAGAAGAAAGGAGACATGGAGGATGTACACACCTGTCATTAAAACTGGCTCACAGAGAGGAAGTAAAAGACAGCGCCACCCACTGACAGATTTACACAATCTGACAATTACGAACAGATCAGTGGTTTTTGTCCTAATGACTCGGCCACCAGCCGTTATGTAAAAGCTAACACTGCATGTTGCTCTTAGATATCTCTTGAGTTTGGGTTGTTGTGCATTTCTTTACTCTCTTCGTCATCTAGCATCTTTCCAGCATCTTCTTTTCCTCTCTCCTTCACCTCTGTAGTGATTTTTCTGGCAGTCACAAGGTGAAATTGTAAAAGATCGATTTATGCAAGCTGAACTGCGAGGAGGGTTATTGACACAGCCCGACCCTGGCAGCCCTCTTCACCATCCCTTCCACCTGAGCATGCTCTCTTCATCTCACCCTGCTCTGGACCTCTCATCTTCACCTGCGTCCTCTCTCTTTTTCTGTCTACAGCCTGGTTTAATTTGTGGATTTGCAACTAAATACAGCTGCTTTCCATCCATAAAGCAACTGTTGTGTCATTTTTGTAGCTGCATTCGGCCTCAGTTTGGGATTCACAGAAGTGCAGATTGTCCTCAGCCCTTCATGTGCTAGATGCTCGATAGCAAATTCAACAATGGCCGCTATTGTTCAGTCTAATCCATAACACTGATATGATGCTAATGAAGGGATGTGTAATCATTATCCATGGCCTGGCCCGTGTTTTTGCACTCTGAGAGGATTTGTGTGCGAATCCAGTGATCGGGGTTAATCTTGTTTCAGTTTCAGGTCGACTTTTTTACACAGTGCTGCTTTTTTAGCTGCACTGTTTTGTGTGTGTGCGTTTGAGCTTTGACTTTTCTCATGTGTCGGGGCAAATGTAGATGTTTTCTGCACATTTGGGAGCGTTTGAATTTATCCTTGGGTCAGAATTTGAGATCCCTCTCCTCCCTGAAAGGCAACATTTGCAAATGAAAGCAGGATGGAAAACTGAATGTGTGTGAACTGTTTGACAACTCTTACAGTGTCAAGGCATTCATTTGAATTTAATTTTTAACCTTTTACCTTTAAAATGGCTAATTCAGGCAAAACTGTATGTCAGTGCATTTATGTTAAAGATCAAGACAGCACTTTCTACTTTACAATGTGTATTTTATGCATATTTGTTGCACATATCTAGTATATATTCAAAATTTTTGCACACCAATGAGGACCACAACGATGGCATATTCCTCGTATGTGTTTTTTGAAGTCAGCACCTCAACTAAAAGAAAACAGTTACATAAACTATTCTTTTTTAGAATTTCTTAAAGTTAAGAAAGGAAACTGAGGCTTTTTTTTTTACATTTAATAGTATTATATATAGATATATTTAATTAGCTGCAAATGATTTCAATTTACCTTTGGCCTATTTGACTGGCCATGTTTTTTAGATTTATTTTCCACTGTCTACTGTCAGTTCTGTACAAATTCCAATATCAGCTTACAAAGCTGAAAGTTTATTAGGAGTTCAAGTCTTTTTCAGAAAACGCTGGTGCTCACCTGTCTGAAAAACCTCATATTGATTGCAGGTGTTTTTCCTGAATATAGTGATATCACCACGTTGCATGTTCCATGTTCCATGGTGCATGGTGCATGTTGCATGTTTGTCTTAGTGTAAAGTGAAGTCTGGCTTAAACCCCAATAAATTTTAAGCAATCAGAAAAGATTTGAGTTTTTGAGCAGGGACACTTTAAAGCAATAGAAGCTAAAACTGCTTTTCAGACAAAATGCTGTAAGAGATGCAGCAGCAGCTACACCCAGTTTTACTACAAAAGTATTCAAAAGATATATACTTTCTTTTAAAAATAAACCATGAGACAACAATAACAATAAGGAGATAGCATTGCATAATGAGAGAAAACCATTTATGTATGTATTAAAAGTCTATGTAATAATGTGAGATCTTGTGTGTGTACATAAAAACTAACTTACGAATGCCAACAAGCCAAACAATGAAATATTTCACTGTAGTTTCTGTGGACCTTCTTTCCTGCCATTAAACAACCACTGCCAGAGAAAACAGGCAAAAAGAACAATTTCTACACCTGCTTACATTTTCTCTTGCAGGTCAGCAACATATTTCTTGAGCAGTTCTTACTTTCTTGCAGAGCCTTGTCAAAACACAGCCGTGAAATCCTCCTGTGGCTCGGTCCCTGCACCGTACTCCTAATAAGCCAGACACACTCACGGTTACAAAGGGACAATTGTGGCAATTTCCTCTCTCCCTTAATCATCTTCTTTTTTATGATAAGGATGTAACTAACTGCGGAGGTGAAGTTACATTCTAATAAAGTCAGACGGTTAATAATGTAATCTTAAATTACGCTGTAATTACCGCCTCTTAGTCACCGGGGGATGCTGTGTAATTCAATCACTGGCCCCTGCGATACTGTACAAAAAAAAAAAGCACATTATCGGGGCTATTTTACCATGGAAATGAATAGCCCTACCCACCGCTGCTCCTGCTTGGAGTAATTAGACAGCATAGTCTCCAGCTGCACACCAGCTCAGTTATCAGCGATGAGGCCTTATCCATCAGAGCTTTAGAACCCGCATGTCTGCAGGGGAATTGTATTCAGTTGCATACATTTACAGACCTGTGGATTTTTTCTTTGTATGAATACAGCATAACTCTGTGTAAATCTCTGCCTGCAGTCCTCTTTAACCCCAAACCTCCTCAGATGTGAATGAAAAGTTCCTCCGTCTGAGGTGACACTGGCAGGAAATGTGTAGAAACTGTTTCTGCCTTCACACACGCATGCACAAATGCCACAGGACCCAAACACAATTTGTCATTTATTTTCAAGAGGGTGATTTCTTTAGCGGCACAGCTCATGAGATATTATGTGGCAAGGAAAAAAAAAAAAAAAAAGAATCTAATGCCCCTCAATAGGTTTTCCCCAGGAAAAAGAGAGAAATTAGATTTGCGAACTGGGAACTTCATTTGGCAGCACTGGCACTGACTCCCAGAGGGGAGGGGAGGAGGATGCATCGAAGGAAGCGCTGGGGAGAGAAATGAAAATCCATACTGCAGTGCTGAATCAGCATTGCCTCTTGTCCCACCTTCTCTTCCTCCTCAAGTCCCTCCTCACCCCATCAGCACAACGAGGAAAAGCCAAAAAGATGGTGCTGTTGTCAGGCTTTGTTTCCCTTCTTGGGGTGTCATTGAGCCATATTGCCTCTTCTCCCCTTCAAGGCAGTCAAACAGGCTCAAAGTCAAGCTGCACAAGGTAGCAGCAGGAGTAAATGGGCTACTGTCGAACATCGAAGGCACCGCCGAGCCTCTTGACCTCATCCCCTGCGAGCTGGGGCCACTATAGCAGAGTGAGATGGATAAAAATGGATGACAGGCTCCAGCAGAGGGGCCAGGTGCAAGGGCAAGTTGAGAAAAGGAGGTGGAGGTGGCAGTGGTGGTTGGGGACTTCCAATTTGTTGGGAGCAGGAGTGTAAAAGATGAGATATGGATAGAGTTATGCCCCCCTCCCACACACACACACACACACACCCTCAACTCTCTTTTTTTTAAAACCACAAATGGTCTCCTTTCACAACATAAAAACAAATAGATTTTCATGTCACGCTGTCAGAGAGTTGACAAGAAGATACACACTTCCCTAACACCTCCACCTTAACCTCAAACACATCTGTGCATGGGTAGTCACGCCGGCAGCAAGCCTGGGGTTCAGGGGAGACATAAGGTGCTGGAGGCATGATAAATCTGACACGGGTGCTCTCATTTTCTACGCTGACAGTGAACACTCACCCACGTGTCTTAGTGTAACGGCAAAGGGAGAGTGTAACTCGCCAAGAAGGAAGGAGGTGCGCAAAACCCAGGTAGTTATGAGGATACACACAGCACAGACAAAAAAAAATAAATAAATCAAAAAGTTTCGATTATACGTTGTGGATGTGGATAATCTGAAGATTACATTCCTCCACCATGAAAGAATGATGTGAAAACAGCATGAATTGTAGACAAAGTTTGGTGTGTTTGCTGCATGGAGAAATTTCATCATAATTGTGTTTACTTGTTGTAAGCTGGAGTGAAGTTGGTTTTTGGCAACTTTAGCAGTTTGCGTTCTGGTAATGAAACTGCCAAGTAGGATTTGTAACAGCATGTATCTGTCCAAAAAAAAACTGCCCTCTAGCATTTTTGTTTGCAGACAGTGTTTATACTCTGCTACTAACCTGACACTGTGTTTAAGAGGAATACTCTGCATTTCCTGCCTTAAGAAGGGAAGAGAAGGCAAGGAGTTGTGTTCTTATGTCAAAATTTAACAATAACAGGTAAAAAAAAAGAGTCTGTGAGGCTTTACCAAGAGTTCCTGGGTTTTTTCTTGTAATATTCAGAGCTGATGCTAACATGTTAAGAAATATACCGAAGTTAAAGAATTACCTTTTATTATTTTAGTTTATTTTGACTAAGAACTCACTGTGAGGTCATTTTTTATGACATACCTCACCAGTCAACGTCTTGTTAATGGTGGGAACCTAGGTTGCAGTAACAACTAAGTCAAGATTAGGTGGCATCAGAATACTGTACAATCTGCCTGTAAATAGAAAATAATGTAGCAATTAATTCAATTACCTATGGCATGCTTGTAACCAGAGGAACAAGCAATTCAGCAGGGTGTCAGCATTGTTAAATTGGTTGCCAGGCTAGCCGATGCAAATTTATAGACAACTTAGGGTCATGTCCTCTACCTCCAGCTGGAGTCGACATTCAGATAAACTCCTCTTCAATGTGACTACAAAGACAAGAGGACTCATGTTGACTCTTTTCCGAAGCAAGTTGGAGTAGGGTAAAACTGAGAAATTAACATACAAACCCTCTTAGAAATCATAAACAGGCAGCAAATAATTCAGCATTTACATTAAAACAATTTCACTAAGCAGCAGGACAGTTATCATCCAGTTTTAGAAATGTTTCTACAAAATAATTGGTACTTCACAAATACTTAAATATGTTCCTAATCAACAGAAATATCAATTGTGAATTTGGTTACATACCAACGTTAGCCTCTCTGATGCTAACAACATCATCTCTTTGCTAATAAACAGCAGAAGGAAAGCAAGTATTCTGGTATGTCACCAGCCGAGAGAAGCTAGTAGTTAGCGTCTCCAGTGCTAACATAAGCATCTCATTGTTAATGGATAGCACAGGGACAATACAATACAATGGGTAACCAGACAAGAAAAGTTAGTTCTTTAATGCTAACACACAACTGGGATGATAGCCAATTCAATTTGTCACTGTGTTTGATAGTGACATTACCATTCAGAAAGAATAAGCTGTCACCTTCTCATTTGCCATTGCCAGCTGCTCAGTTACTAGTGTCGACATATTGATCAGATTAGTTTCTGGGCTCTGAATGGTTATTCTGGTGAACTGGCGTATTCCCACACAAAAAAAACAAACAAAAAAAACAGCATAGATTATCCCCGTTTACAAGACTGGAGAAGGACAATTATTTACAAATTATAGATCTACATCATTACTCTCACAATTCTCTAAGATCATAGAAAAAATATTCCACAGGAAGCTATATAAATTCATCACAATAAATAGTATATTACACAAACAACAATACTGTTTTAAACCAAAAAGAACCACCTCACATGCACTGACTGAATTTGTTGACAAGCTAACAACTGCAATTGAAAATAAGAAGTATGATGTTGGAATTTTTCAAGGTCTGGAAAAAGCTTTTGATACTGTTGATCATTGACTATTGTTTGGAAAACTTGACACATACATGTTGAGAGGGGCTCCATTGTTATGGATCAAAAGTTATCTTAGTGATCGCAAACAGTTTGTTCAAACTCACAATGTCAAATCATATTTTTAGACTCTAACATGAGGAGTGCCACAGGGATCCATGCTCNGAGACTCTAACATGAGAATGCGCCGATAAGTGGCAGCAGGANGGACCTCTGTTGTTTATCCTCTAAATCAATGGCATCTATAAAAATTGTGGCACTTTACAAACCATATAATTTGCTGATGACACCAGTCTCTTTTTAGTTGTGGAAATTTGGAACAGCTTCTGGATGGTTTGGAAAATGATCTTCCTACATTGATGGGCTGGCTTGACTTTAATGAATTAATACTAAATCTACGTAAAACTAAATACATACTGAAGCCAATAAAAAGTTCTTATAGACAATGTTTAGACAGGAAAAGAATAAAAAAAAATAAAAAAAATCTGGGTGTGATTTTAAATAATAAATAAGCTGGATATCTCTAACCTAAGCCATATGTTAAGAAATTTTGTGTAAGTATGGAGGAATATTTACAAGACTAATATTCAGCCATTATTTATATTACAGAAATGAGCAATAAGAATCATAAGCAAAACAGCATGTAGCCAACCATCTAATTCACTCTTTCTCAAACTGAAGATTTTAAAATTTCTTGATTTCAGAACAGTCCCGATGATGTATAAAGTTATACATAGTTAGACTCACACACCATCCATTGAAAAGAAATCACATGTTCAATAAACCGGCTGTAAGAAATACTGACACTTAATATCACACTATTACCGTATAGTTTAATTGTACTCTTTTTTATCTTTCTTTTTTTAGTGTGTGTGTATAATTTATCTATAAGTCTCCCAAGTGGGAGACCAGAGTTCGATTCTGCCAGGGGATGAATATTAACACCTTCCTGTTGGGTCCTTAGGCATGACTCTTAATGCTACTGCCTAACCACTGTAAGATGCTTTGGATAAAAGCGTCTGCTTAATAATTGTAATCTAATCTCCAGGCACATGTCTGCTTGATTTTCACGACAGTAACATGAGCATTGTTGAAACTTTATTATGAATTTTGGCTACTTTGTCTAGTTTGTTTTATTTTATTGATTTATTTTCCATCCATCCATCCATCCATTATCTTGACCGCTTTTTTCCATTTCGGGTCGCGGGTGAGCTGGAGCCTATCCCAGCATTTTAACAGGTGAGAGGCAGGGTACACCCTGGACAGGTCACCAGTCTGTCGCAGGGCCAACACAGATAGAGACAAACAACCACGCACACACACACATTTATTTTTATTTCTTTAATTTTTTGTTGGATATGGCACAAAGTAGCAGGTCTAGATAAATCCTAGGGGCTGTCCCCATGATGCCGAATTGCAGTAAAAAGTATTTTAGCAATCCACCCTTTCATCCCCACGAAACCAGGGATTAGCCTCCATGAAACCGATCATGTCTGAAACCAGCTACCAAGGTGGATAGGTTTGAAACCTGTACTGTCTGTGGTACTGTGAGGACAGAGTAGCCGCACAACTGGAGGATATGACGTCAATGTGACGAACTCATGCGGCAATTTCCAATCTACCCTTCCTCAAGTTTTGTTGCTTTGTAGTCCAGCGTTACTCATCAGTCCAAACAAATGTTTCTCTTTTTCCTCGCAGTGACTCCTCAGCCATCTTCTTTACTCTTCTTCCAATGTGTACTTCCTGCAACATCCAGTGAGCTTTTATCTGTGCATGCATTGTTTTGTTCTAGCTTTGGAGTGTTACTCTTTAGCGCCCCCCTCAGCCAGCGTTTTCACACTGTTTTCACACCTGAACTGGCTTTGGTGCCATGCAGACATGCCACTGTTTATGTTTATGTGTTGTTTTGTGTTTTAGTCACTTGTTCGAATAAAAAACAAAACAAAACAAAAAAACAAACAAAAACAACATTAAAGCAGCAACAGTGCATGGAGCTGCAGTGAGAACGCTACATAGTTCTAGATTAAACTGTTCATTTAGTGTATGAAAGGCAGAGCAGGGGCAATGTCCTTTCTTATAGCACATACTGTGTGGTTATTCTAGGTGCCAAGCAAACTTTTCTTCACTTATTTGAAGATATAAATAATGGGTTTGCCTCATTCTCAAAATCCCAAAACCTTAAAAATGTGGACTGTCTTGCATTGAGTCGGCTGTCAAAACATGACTATTGCATGCAATACATTTCACTGTTAAAAAAAAAAAAAAAAGTTGTGCATGCGGACACAAACTAGTAGAATAAATTTACATTACTATTCAACGTTTGGGTATTTGAATTGGGTTGGCTGTGAAGGAAGAAGACCTTAAAATTCCGGCATTTTCTGTTAGCCTTTTTTTATTTGCACTGGCTGATGTTAAAGCCCCTTAATTCATTAACTCATAGAGAAAAACAAACTAACTGCACACAAATGGTAAATTAGCCCAAATGAAAGTTTGCGGTGCAAAGGTTACCATATCAGGTCAAAATGTGTTTCCATATTCAGTTATCTAATCAATAGAAATGGAAGCTTTGCGGTTCTGTTGTATCTGGCACTGAAACACAGAGGGCATATTTAGTGAGTCTCGTACTGCTTTTGTGTATTGGGTTTGAGTCGGACAAAGTTTGAAGGCTAGGTCAGTGCCTTGGGTTTCATATTTTTAATAGTATTTAAACAATGCATACTTGAAGAAAATATATCAAAATATTCCTCTAATCCTGGCAGGGTTTTATGTCCTTTCCATGCTGTACTTCCTGTTGAGTAACCCTGTGGTCACATTTCTCATCCTGTGTTGTATTGGACCGGTATCCTCGGCAACAGTCTCTGTTGTTTAGGTTGGCGAATTAAAACTGGTCTAGTCTTTCAGACCCTGACCACAGTCCAATCATAGGCCAAGACTTACATCTTGATTTTCTTTTAAAGGGCTTCTTGCCACACAAACTATACATCACTAAAAACCAAAAGAGCTGCTGATTGGTATGTTCCATATTCATTTCAGACGTCAGCTTCTTTACACATAAAGTAAGCCGCTGTTAAGATCTGCAGCTTCGCCCAGTGCACACAAACCACCCTGGACACAGACCAAGCAAGCCAAGAAAGACTGATTATTTATTTCAAAACTTAAAATATAGAAGCCCCTTGCATTTCCAGGTTTGATTTTTATGAGAAAAAGCTGTTTAAAAAATCTCTAAATCCCACACACTCAAGAAATAGTTATGTAGACTGTTAATATATCACATAAACTCTAGCGTGCAGGACATTTTTATCCTCTACATTTCAATTATTGTAGCAATAAAGGGATTTGGATTAACAGCCAGAGAGGCAATTGTTCAGAAACATTATCCCATAATTACAAGTTAAAAGATCCTAGGAAAGGTGAATCAACAACTACAGTACTACGTTTATAGTGACACAAAAAAAATTCTCGTACCCAGAATGTCTTTATATATACAAAAAAGCAGCTTATTTTTGCTTATATATATATATATATATA
>CM047998.1:10834930-10885748 GCA_026261665.1 Melanotaenia duboulayi
CAGGTCAGGTGTGTTGGAGCAGGGGAAACAGGCAGGACTGTGTCCCTAGAGCAGGAGTGCCCAAGTGCAGTCCTCGAGATCTACTGCAACTTTAAGATGCATCCATTCCCCAACACATCTGAATCAAATGGCTAAATTATCTCATCGACATGTCATTCAGCTCTGCAGAGGCCTGGTAACAAGCCATTCATTTGATTCAGGTGTGTTAAGAAATTCAATGATGTTACATCAAATAATAGTTTTGACTTTTCTTCACAGTGTTTCAGAAAAAATGGCAGGTTCTGTCAGTGTCTCTAGAATTGCTACCCCCATCAAAGTCCACAAACTCTGTTCAACTGATAATAACCACAAAATATATAAACTAGTATCTAGTGCAGAGTAGATTTATCATGCTGAATGAAACTTAACATAAACATATTAAAGTTTAACTTATGCAAACACTGCTTAGCTGGAAGGCTAATGTTAGCTTCCTCGTTAGCAACCTCACTTTCACAGCTCCTTAACAAAATCATATTTTCATACAGCATTTTCTTTTCTTGGTATTTGTTAGAACACACAAAACTTTATGTATGTCATTGACTTACTAGTTTATTAAACACCTTTTCATAATAACCTGTGGTCACTTTCAAGGTATATTCAGACTGCTGCTCTGACACAACCTTGATTTTCTAACTTAAGTGTCATCAGGCAAAACTGCCATTCGCATAAATAAATTACAACTTTGACCTCAATTCATATAAGCTCTCGAAGAAAAACTGGCACCAAAAAATCCCAAACATCTTAGGAGTTTATAGCTGAGAGTTTTTTTAATTGTGGTAGCAAATAAATTTTCTTCTCAGGTTGATAAAAGGGAATATTCTTGGCAAGAGAACAAGCAGGACCCAAGAACGTTCTGTTGTACTGCCTGATCGGGATTTTAATTTAGCTGATCAGACACATTTAATACAGCTAAGAAGAAGAAAATGGGTGTTTATTCAACTTTTACACATATTATAACTTTGCTACAAGCAACTTTGTAAGTTACCAGAAAAGGGTCACTTCATGACTTCATCTAGAATTGTTGCCAAGATCACTTCTTACCCCAACAGATGATGAAATATGGAGATCACCTGATGTAGTCTGATGTAATCAGCACACAGTGTAGCTCTCAGCAGAATAGAAGTCATGGAAATCTTAGCTAAATGAAAGACCGGGGCAGAAGAGAAAAAGACTTTTGCCTTGGAGAAATAATTATTTACCACCACAGAACAATAAAAAAAGAAAGAAACATACTCATATTGTTGCTACACCTAGCAATAAGTAGGAAGGTGGAAGGACTGCTGCTAACTGTTTTGCAAAAAGCAATTCCAATCCCCTTTTCTCACTTTTTTACCCTTGTAAAACAAAGCACTTTTTTAAATGCACCCTTTTAAAGATATATTTTCTTTAAGGATGATCTTTCTAGCCGCATAAAAATTCATTTTAGCATGATGCACTTTTAAATATTTCATAAACAATGAGTGGCTATTGGATGTTTCAAAAGTCTTGAAAAATTAGGAACAAAATGATTTAAGACGTTACAGGGCACATAATACAGCACACACATGCAGTTCCTCCTACACACTGATGTGCCTAGTAAAAAGAAAACTATCGATCGCTGTGCCACATGTATAAATATTAGTGATGAGATGATTGATGATAGGATTTTTAAATCTCTTTGGCATTGTAGAAAAATTGCATTTGCCTCCAAGTATCAGCCCGTCCCTGATACTGAAGATCCACCCCTGGGGAACTCATAGCTACAGTGGGGGTCAGTGAAAACTGGGCCAAATCAAAGTGATTAAGGACCTGCGAATCAATAACGCCTTTATATTAGATTTACTCTCCCTCCTCGAATCGCACAGAGTCAGCAGAAAGATGGAGGGAGGCTGAGGCTGAAATGAACCCAGATCCAACTAAGCGTCCGTAGATTGGGTGATGGTATAAATCGTTAGGCTCACATCAAGTCTTCGAGGCGTGATAAGATAATATAATCATCTTTGGATTGAGGGAGGAGGATAAGTCGAGGGGACGTCTTTTGTTTCTGCTGAGCTCATAACTTCAGTGTTTTGATGATGCACCAGAAAGGAAAATCACAGAGAAACCAATTCTGGGGAAATTTGATGGAACATTTAGGGAGTGAGGAAGCTGTACACAGGAATGGTCCAAACAACACTGGCAATTCAAGATGAAACCAGAAGAAGGATGCTGGAACAAGTGAAAAAACTAGATGTTGTGGGTGCTGTCACTTGAAGGCAGGCTTTTTGGTTTGACAGTTTATGGGTGATGCTACAATGGCTATAAAACTGTGTTAGATCTTTCATGGACTGTCGACCTGTCCAGGATGAACCCCACCTCTCACCTCATATTGGCTGGGATCTGTTCCACCTCCCTGCTACCCTCAACAGGCTCTATCAAGCACAGAAGACAGATGGCTAAAGATACTTGGTTGTCATGTTGATACACACTGATAACTCCAGGTTTTACGCACCACATAAAAATATACTATAAAGATTCCCTGAAGCATGTCATCAGGTTGTATGTTGGCCCAGAGCTACAAAATCCAACAATATTTGAATCTACAAAAATAGAAAAGCATAGAGAAAAAAAGCCAGGAAAAGAAAACAATTTACAAAGCCTGACTTTTCACAAATCGAAATGTTTCACGACAGCATGAAAAAACACCATCAACACACTGATTTGATTAAATACCCAATCATAAATGATGTTNAAAATGTTTCACGACAGCATTAAAAAAAAACACCATCAACACACTGATATGATTAAATACCCAATCATAAATGATGTTTTAAAGGTACATTGTGTAACATCTTCTGTTGTTTATTGGTGAAAATCAATGTCTGCATGTATATGTGTGTAATCATTGGTGTATTATGACCTCCACTAATGATCTGACACATTCTCATAGGCGGAGAATTTTAAATTTGTTCATACATATGCGGGGTAAGCCGGTAGGGAACCATGACGGTCTGCCATCTTGTAACTACAGCTGCCAGCAAGGGACAAATAGCACCAACACAGAATCCCTGTGATCCAGCGAACAGTGATTGACACGTGGGAGAAGAAGATAAACGTGAGAGGCTTACTACCCTGGCAAGATGAAAAATCTGCATGAACTATTGGACGACTTGCGTTCATTGGTGTTGTCAAGGCTTTTTGACATAATGGGGCTACCGTTGTTGCAATACAACGGAAGCGCCAGAATGCAGTATACTTTACAACGCAATACATGTTTCCAATGTTAGATGGACGTAATTCTTACGCAATGTCCCTTTAATGACATGGCAGTGATATTGATAGGGTTTTTAATTAGTATATTCACAAGTAGTTGGCTCTTTGTGCAACATTTCCTTCCTGTTTTGGCTGCATTACTGGTTCATCGTAGATAATATGCATCCTAACACCTCTTAGTAAAATCTCCACTGTCAAGGTAACTTGAGCCCAATCAGTTAATGAGACCCTGGATATGTTTAGGGTGCTTGATATAGCCTCTCTAATCACTGGATAAGATATAATTGATAGATTTTGCACAGTGAAACATAGGAATCTTACATCCTTTTATGGCAGTCAACAGGACTTTAGTTTTAAACCTAGTTAAAATAATGAAACTGGAATGGACTTTAGCCAAATTTGGTCTGTGAACATCATAAAGCTTTAATATGTACAAAAGAAAAGGCATTTAGGAGGAGGAATCTGTTGAAAAATCCATAAGAAGCAGTGTCAATAGGCTGACATGAGTCACAGCAACTAATTTACATCCCATCTCTGCTTTGCCAGATGTCACATCTGTAAAATACAACAATTTACTTACTGCTAAGGGGGCCAGGGTGTCATACGCATTGTAAGCCATGTTTCCTAAATGAAAAGGTCAGAAGTTAATATAAGTCTAAACATAACTAGACGATTGCTGGACTACATGAAAAGTCTAACATCTACAGTGAGAAAGTATGTGCTGTAAACGTAAACATTAATAAATAAATACCTTACTGGCCACAACTAGTTGAACTCATCTCGAAACAAGCACCTGAGCATGTGCATACATGCTTGCACATGCACAATGCGCCGTTACTTCTCATCTCCATGGAGACATCATGTCCCGCTACCACTGCCACCCCCGTCACCCACACCCAACCAGTGTTTGTCTCACAGTAAATCTAAATTGCCGAGTGCAGTTAACCCTCTCACCGCCTCCTCAGCCAGCTCCTAAGGCTCTGGATTTCTGCAGCACGACAAGAGGGAGTTACAATCAATGTGAGGAGAAAGAGGAGCGGAGGAAGGGAGCGGATGGGGTGAAATTCAAGGCAGGAAAAAACAGAAAAGCTGGGGTCATTCAGGAACCGTGATTCTCCTCTCACTGAAGATAAAGGTTAACATCCTCTAACATTTTACGTTTAGGTAATTTTGCGTGAATGTTCCTCATAATCTAAGGAAGGTGTATGGATATATGTGTGTTTTGAGGTTTGGGGGGGTGGGGGGCCGTGCTATGGACTCTGAAGGAACCTCCAATCTGTTTACAGCTCTGATTGGAATTACACAATCAATTACCACCTCCCGCTGTGGCCCAAATGAGCCGGCCCAAAAGACAGCGGAATTGGTTAAATGTTATTGTTGGGAGGCCATTATCCAACAATCGGGGTGGTTAATGCAAGAAAATGACATTCATTAAAAGGCTCGACAGGAGGCTCCCAGGGGCCAGGCTGCAGCTGACCCTCATTCACTGCCTGGCTTTGTGGGCCCTCGTCCACTGTGGGGAGGGGAGATCATGTCAAAGGCGCAAAATGCTCCTCTTTTGTCACAGAGTGGCCTTCAGTCGCTCTTTGCAAGTATGTGTGTGTCTGACGGAGAGTGGCGAAGAGCCAGAGAAAATACCTGCGAATGTTAATGTCTTTGTGCTTGGCAGAATGTGTGAGGTGTTGGAGAGAAAGAGAGAGAAAAAAGGATAATTACATCATTCTGTGAATTAGAGGTGTAGAGGGGGGAGAGTGTTTGAGCCCCCTCCCACCACACACACAGACGCACACACACACACCACCCTCGCTCATGGATGCACATGTAATCCTGCAGTAATGAGGCGGCGCCAGCATCACACTCCACACACACTTAGTCCTATAATGTATATCATCAATGCTACAGCTTAAAAAAAAAAAATGCTTTCCCCTCTTCTGTGAGTGCACTTCCAGCTGGTGATGGTGATACATGCTATCAATGCAAGCAGAGCTAGAAGAGCCAAAAGTCAAAAGTAAGTGCCTGCCCACAGAGGAAACAAAAACGGCAGTGGCTTTATTTTGATCCAGGATCCCTATGAGACACTATTTTTGAAATCTTACGCCAACGCAAAAGCTTTCTTTGTCTTGTTCTATTCGGAGAGTCGCACACAGGACAGCGGGTCGGTAAGAGGAAGACAGCCATGGCCTTGTTATTTCTGTTCATCCTACAGGAAACTAGAGTCATTTTGTTTTTAAGGAGTAAAAAAAAAAAAGTTTTGTCAAGGTACAAAGTCATGTTGGAGCTGGAGAAAAATAAAAAGTGAGTCAATGTGGCAGTTTAACGAAATAGTCTAGACTGTGCTTCAGCTGCATTTAAAGGGACAATAACAAGGATTGGTTTGATGCTTGATTTCAGGTTGAAGAGAAAACATGTCATCACCATTCCCTGACTGCTTAGTGTTGTAACTGACATGGAAAAAGGGCTGATTTAAAGGTAGGATGGGAGATTGAGATACTTAAGATAATTACTATATTGTACTATATTATACTATATATACTTTATTGTCTCTGCTTAGAAAAGAGCTTCATTTTTTATCTTTAAAAGTTGAGGGCCTTTTTTAAGACTTGCCCAATTTGGTTTCCAGTGCTTATCCTTCATACTTTCTATACTGAGCCTTTACTTATGATCACACTCGGTGAAGGCTAAACCATTAGTTCTCAAAACTACATTTCCACCAAAACTGCAACTTATTCTAGTAAGATCCACTTATTATTAAAGGAATTAGTGTATGTATCGGTGTATTTACATAAAGGACAGGGGTAAAATTTCAATTATAGCTAAATTACTCAATTTTTAAAGTCAGACAAACAGACCCAGGTAATTTGGTTGGGAGTTGATTTCTGTACAAATGTTTAATTCTCAAACTTGCTTAGGTGCTCTGTGGATGCCCCACTGTTCTAATTCCAGGCTTTGACCAGGAAGTAACAGAAAAGCTATAATTTGCTGCTCAATATGATATCAATTTGCTGCCAGCTTTGTTGTAAATTGCAGTTTGGTCCATAACTGAGGTGATCTAAAAAAAAGCACAATTAAAATGTGGTGAATGAAGAATTGACACCTTCTGTATCAGAATTAGGTTTAAGCTAAAAAAGTGATTTTCCGTCCCATGCTTTGTTCCAGTTTAAGCAAATTAAGCTTAGTATACTAAGCTAGTATACAAAGCCATTTCTAACAGGTAAAACGCCTTACCACAGCATGACTCCACTTCACATGTAAACATATTGAAGGTGGTCCATTCTTTCAAGTGTTTTTGTGTTTCTTTATTGCTGTTGTGATACAATCAGTAAATAACTTTATATTTTTTTCAGATTTTCATATTTGGTATCCTAATTCAACTTTCCGTTACTACTTTAGTTGATTCATCTTTCAGAGGATTTAGAGGATGATCCTCCCAACCCTCTGAAAGTCTTGAGTAACGTTCCTGAGTATTAAACTATTTGTAATGGGAGTCAGTAAAGTTTTTCATTTCAGTCAAGTTAAGAGTTAAAGAGTTATCTAACTAACTAGTAAGTTATAGTTATAGTATATAGTTTCTAATTGTCATTTGGTTCACAATTAAGCTCTTGTTTTTGAAACCATCAAGACTTGGCAAACTAGCTTGCTAGCTAGCTAAAGACGTTGGTCTACCTGGGGGTTAAAGGGTTAACTTAATAAACTAACTAGATAGCATCTTGCAGATTAGGCTGCAGCGTTCTAGCCTTCCATAAGCAAAACTGGTATTTGAACCCAGCATGCTTTCTAAATACCAAAGTTTTGTGAGGACCTCTCAGCATCGACTGTAAACAGAAAAGATTTTTAGCAAAACTGACTTCATGACTGACTGAATAATTAAATTAAACCCAGTATTTTGTATCACTAGGTAAAATGCTCTTTGATTTTATATTAAAAACAGCTTGTGACACATTGTGAATGAGAAAAGGTTTTTAATACTCGTACCCTTCAAGTCATGCCTTAAGCTATTTGCTAAGCATCTTCCAGATGTCAACAACGAGCCCTGAAGCTCATGTGTTTTTCATATCAATTTATTGCCTTGGACACACGTCTTTGTTTCTCCTATGGCACTCTATGATTTGTAGAGAAATCTTTCAGTTTTGTGTCACTAGAGCTTGTCAACCAAAACAAAAGTCAGAACTTAACTGCAAACCAAATGATAACTAGAAGCTAACTCAACACAGCAGACTTTACGTAGGAGCTAAAAAGGGAGGGAAAAAAAGAAATGAAAGTAACTACTAGATACTGCTGGCCAAAGTGCTTTACATGTAATGAATGCCAATATGTGACCTAAAATAAAAATAAATAAATATATAAATGTCAAACTGACAGATAAAGTTGGATTAAAAGAGTTTCATCCGGTTATCAGCCAGAACAAATTTCAGCAACAGGCTACTAGTCAGCTAAGAGGAAGATGTTCAATGGTTAAACTCATAGAATAATTTAATTGCAGTGTGAACAGATGTTGGCAGGCAACACATGGACACGGGAAAGACAGCAGTTTTAACAGAAGGAATGCGAGCTCCATGAGAGGTTCTTGGAACATTGCATCACTACGTGTGATCTCAGCTGAAATTTTCTTCTTACCTTAGATCACATTTTGTTGCTTTCCTCAAACTTAAGGTTTTCTTTGAACTGTAATGCAATTAATCATTCTAGCTCAGAGAACTGACATAAAGAGTCAGGGCTGACAAGAAGGCTCCAGCTAGGTCTCCTTGCATTATGAGTGTCCGGAAAAAAAAAAACAAAAAACACTTAAACACACTCCCAACTGTAAGAAACTACATGCAATCTGCACTTGTGCAGAAGGGGGCAACAGAACGTATATTATACAGAAAAAAGAAAACATTTAGCCTTATTCCCAAAATCTTCATACAAATCTTCTTAAATAGCAACATTTTCATAAATGCATCATTTTTCATACCTATCCTCTTAGACCAATGAATACCATTCTCCCCTAAGTTGAAAGGATGGACTCAAAAATTGCCCTTAAAAGGTCATGACTTACAGTCAGTGTGGAAATAGACAGAAGAGAAACAGATGAGGAAAAATAACAAACAGAATGGCAAATTATGAATTAAAAGATAAAATAATATAGATGTGCAATGAAGCCAGATTTTTCTCATTTTTAAAGTGTTTATTGATCATAAATAATCACATTATCATAAAAAAGGTTTTATATACGAATGGGTCATTAATTACTCCTAAACTTGGCAGCGGCCTGCAGTCTGGTCCCATGATCGCGTCAAGATGCACATCCTCATCATGCCGTGGCTGAAGGGTAAAGTGGTACACTGTAGAATACAATTTCATTACATAGCCTACTGTCCTTTCTACAGTTTGTAAAGCCAATTTCCACCTGCTGTGGCATCATTTTAAGATATGGTTCACCTACGGAGTGAGTGGTGAATCTGAGGAATCCACCAAGTGAGTTTAGGTGTCATTAACCAGGACATAACCTTCATTTCTTAACAAAACGAATTATTGTAGAAAAAAGACACAAAAATTTTAATTATTAAAGACCACATTCAGCAGGTGTATCTGGGAGTCAGGTGATTTGGATATTTCTGGAGGTCACAAAAAGTTAATTAAACTGACAAAACATCACTATAGTTTTATTTTTATATTTTAATGAACAGAACAGCAGAAAACAAAACAAATTCTCATTTTGTTTGAACATGTCGGCTTTTAGACGTTCCTAAGAGTACTCCCAGGTGTTTGTAGGATTTGTTCTTAGCTGAAAAAACCCGAGATACGAAGATTTCGGTGAATGTCGCGATTTTCGTAAAATGTGTAAGCAGGATTTTAGAACAAATTTGTTCATAGGAACAGTTGGGGAATAAGACACGTTGTGCCTTGTATGTTTCATTAATGTCAAACAGAGTCAAGATTATCAGTTGGTCTTCAGTATCTTTCTCAACATGACCACATTGCTGGCAATGTCTAATATGTTGACTGTTAGATGTTAGCGGAAGTTCTCATACANCGAACAAACCCAAGATACGAAGATTTCGGTGAATGTCGCAATTTTCGTAAAATGTGTAAGCAGGATTTAAGATTAGATGTTAGATGTTAGATGTTAGATGTTAGCGGAAGTTCTCATACACTCGTTCGCTGCACTGAACAGAGAAAGAACGCTCACTTACAGCCATGACAACAACTGTATGTTTAATCAGTAAAAAAGAAAAGAAAAAGAAAGACCAGCAGAAATCAGATGCTTACACTTGACTTTCCTTTTTCCAGCTGTTTTGTCATCTGTCCCCTTGCCGGTCCTGACAAATTAAAATGATGTGCTCTAATGCTCACCAAAGTCTTTGGTGTGATGATCATATCACAAGAGAATGTTAATTACCTTTTATATTCTATCTACTCAAACTCAGCCTTGTAATTAGTTTTATGATGACTCCTTCTCTGTTCAACACTTTATAATATTGACAGATTACACAATTTGAATTATTTGATGTGACTACCGTTCGGCTGAGGTATTTTTCGTTAACATTTCTATTCATTAGCTAAAACTCCTAATCTGTTATCATTTAATGGTTAAATCTGGTTTTAATAAGTGCAGTGCTAAGTTACAAACTTTGGCAACCATGAATCTAGACTACCACCAACCTAAAATGCAGCTTTCTCATGCCTCGTATACTGTAAGAGATAAGAAATGTCATCTTCAGTCGAATGTTGCCTCATTCAACAGTTGAGAACAGCTCGTAGTGTATTACAACATGTACTTTTTTATTTTGTGGAATGCTATGAATTTATGCACAATTCTCCAAATGCCATGGAAAAGCATTTTTTTTAATTACTATTATTGCATTATTTGCCTTAATTAAACAGCCTAAGATGTTCGGCTAAGTAGTTATGGTGGTCATGGCATGTAAAAAGATGAGGTGGGTATAACATTTGACAAAGCTGAAATCTTGCATTTATGTGGCCACAACAGCATNATAAAAAGATGAAGTGGGTATAACATTTGACACAGCTGAAAACTTTAGATCTTGCATTTATGTGGCCACAACAGCATTCTTGTAAAGCATTATATAAAATTAGCTTCTCTCTGAAAGGATAGAATCTTATCACTCATAGAACATGTATATTTCTTCTAATGTGACCTTATTCTATTCTGCACGCTGATTTTGGTCACCCACTGTCTATAGGGGGGAGCATCAGTCTGAAGCCTAATTTGCACCAATAACTGCTACAGATAACAAAGAGTGCAGATCCCAGAGGCATGGAGTTGACTGAATCAATGTTGTGCTCTTGCAAGGTCTCTGGCTTATTGAACACACAGATTGACCCTCCTGAAGATGGCTACGGCCACAAAGCCAAACACTGACCTTTGACACGTACCCTTCTGCGAGCTCGGAGGAAATGAACATTGCAAGAATCAAATATTTCAGTGCTCACTTTGTCAAAATGTTGTACAGATAAAGGGATCAAAGAGAAATACAGTAATTACAAAGCAATACTATAATGAAATGTTCTGCTTGCTACAGTTGCATGCTGTCTGGTGTGAGACCAGCTCATCAGAGAGAGGTGAAATAATTATCACAAGCACCTGTTATGGCAAAGAACAGGTGGAGCTATAGCTTTTGTAATCTCACATCTCAACGGATATTACCAGGATGTCTGTGTGTGTGTGTGTTAGGTGCTGAGTTAAGCCTCAGATTGAGAAACAAACCACAGTAGCAACATGCCTCACTGTTTCCCCCAGCATCTGTCTTGAGCAGCATGGGGCCTCCATGCATGAAGGAGGGAGGAGGAAGCCACGGAGAGTCGGCTTCCCTTCATCTCCTCTTCCTCTCTCCTTATTATTTGGGAGCTGAAAAAGAGCTTCTTCTCCTCTTCTGTCTCAGTGTGAGTTTTTTTGTCTTCCATCATTTGTGAGTCAGCGCGGGGTCACATCGCAACACGATGTTCTCTGCTGTGAGTTTAGCACCAGACACACCAACTCCTCGCAATTCCTCTACACAGAATATCTTTGAGACACACTGGGTTGCACTGTCAAAACACTGAAAGTACAGTAGATAAGGGAGTCCAGAGTACCTTAACATACACTGCAATATGTTAAACAAGGGTAAAGTCATTGTGTGTCTACTGTAGTGGAAAATTAAAAAAGGACTAGTAGATATGATTAGAAGCAGCATTTTTATTCCCTTTGCTACACCCTTACAACATCTATCCTTTAGCTGTAATGATTAGTACTAAAAGTGGAAAATGAAGTCAGCTGGCTGTGAGATGATCAGCTCCATATGTTAGCTCTGCTGGGTTGCCATTTTATTCAGTTTAACCGGTCCAAGGAGCTAAAATCAGTCTGCATTTTAATCAGCAAGGAGAAATGTTTTAACAGAATTTGGAACCTTGTAAAACCCACTTCTTATTTTACTAGCTGAATATTTCGCCAGCATGTAATCAAGGGAAACATTTAGCAACATCTACTAAGAATTTCACATGCAAGCATCTCTAGGGTTTACAGAGAATGGTCCAAAAAAGAAAAAATATCCAGTAAGCAGCAGTTGTCTAGACCAAAATACCTGTTGAGGACAATGAGCAGATTGGTAGGACATGATGGAAAGGCAACAGAAACTCAAATAACCACTAGTTCCAACTAGGCTGTGCAGAATAGCATCTCTAAACACATGTCTAACCTTGAAGCGGTCCAACCCAGTATTATCAGGATGTACCTAATAAAGTGACTGGTAAGTGTGTTGAAACTAAACAAGGTGAAAGAGGACCTTTATGAATTTTAAATATTTTTAATTTTACCTTTAATTGAAGCGTCAGTGTTAGACTCTTGAAGGTCACTGTTATCATCGTGAGAAATGTGGAATCTTTCACTTCAGCTGAGGTTGAATACAAAATGTTCATAGTCACAGTGCAGAAAACACTGCTTTTGTTTGGATAAAGATGAAATCTTTATTATACAACCCAGCAGGACTCAGTTTGTAGTTTGTGTGTACAGCAAGGTTTTGCATGATTAGCCAAGGAGGAGAAATTTCACAGCCAATACTCCAGATACAAGATATGTTGATGCAATACATTATTACAAGCCAAGCAACCATGATGTTTTCCCAACCCTAACAATCTGATTTCCAATACCTAATCCCAATTATGTCAATGATAAAACCACAGTGTTATATAATTTAAAATTCCTAATGCTAAATAAAACAGACAAAAAAGTGAAAGAAACAAATACTTTATTTAATTAAACAAGTTATTTAAGGGTAAAGTTAATTGAACATACTAGTAATTAGAAGACAGGAGCTCAAACTTTCCCCTATTCTAAATGTGACGAAGCATTTCAATGGTGTGGTTATTTTTGTGTACAATAGCATGGAAAGACTCAAGACATCATGTCTGTTGACTCAAATTAAAAGTGCTTTCATAATTGTTTCACGCGTCATTGCGAGATGGAGTTTTACCAGCACATTTAGCTGCCACCAATTTCATAAAAAAATCATTGCATGTCTGTATGGGGCTCAACTGCAACCACACCCTGACGCATGCTGCAATCTTCAGTTCGAAACATTGCTGTCTGATGCTCGCAAGCTTCCTGAGTGTTTACCAGTGAAGGTTGAACAACTCCTTGAAGTGTGTCCTTGACGAGGAATGTGAGTCTATTAATAGCTGTGGATGTAACTGTGCAAGAGACAGAAGTTGGGTGAGTAAAGTGGCATTTCAGAGCTTTTCAGCCAAAGGCAGAGCTGGAATCTTCAAGATGACATGTTATGTTGTACGCCAACATGAGTCAAGCTGGTCTGCTGGCCTTTATGCAGTGTAAATGCCCTTAATGACAACTATACCAAATACAAAACATTACAACATATAGGTAATTTAGACTGTACTATAGTTTTTTGCCCTTAACAGAGCATGTCAGGGCTAAAAATATTGTTAAACAAGTTTTATTAAACCAGTCTTTATTTTTGAGTTGCACAACTTTTGTATTTTACTATGCTTTCTGGCATACCTCATCAGTAAACATAACCATATTTGGCATTCTGATCTCAAAAAGATATCTACCCAAAAATTATAATTCATTTTCTATATTTTCTTAGAGTCCTCAAACTAAAATAGTAGTAAAGGTTGTTGGCTTTTACCCTTAAGTAAATCCCATAACAGCGTCCTGTAAACTACCTGAACGACACACAACGGAGAAGCTGGTGAGCTGAGTTCAGGGTAATTTGAGTCTGAACTTGGACTGATTTCAGGAATTAAAGTGGCACTACTGAACCTTTGCAGAATTTTACACTTTGGAGCCTCCTGTGCGTCTTGCATCCTGTTTCTACTCCGAACTCTCTCTGGCCAGTAAAAGTCAGTCACTTTCTCTTTCTTAATATTTTCCTAAAAAAAATGTTCCCCCATGTTTCTTTGCTAAATCATCCATTGTGTATGCTCAGAACAGCCAGTGTGTGTTGTAACATAGCTGTTATTTTTATATGCTTTAGTTTCATAACGTTTTATTACACCTCTTGAAGTTTAATTTTTGTTATTGTTGACGTCTGTTGAAGACTTTGTTTTGTTTTCAACTAATGTTTATTTTATTTTGTTGCCCTTCAGAAAAGTTGAGCTAAGAAGACCTTGTGTTTTCCCGTTTGCTTCATTTTTCTTTTCTTTGTGTTTTATGACCCCTTTCTGTTATTTTGGTTTTCTTTCTGTGTTTTATTAAATATTGATGCATTTTTGTTGTTTTTTTTTTTTTTTTTTCAAAATAGTTGCAAATAAATAATGAAACCTGTTGATATTCTTATTTTGAGTTTAGTGGGTTGGATGATCAAAGTTTCCCTCAGTTACAAGAAAACTGTCAGGGACATCAATAGCATGTTGAAGAGCCATACATAGCTCATACTCATTCTAATATGTCTGTATATATCAATTCGGTGGCAGCCATCAGTCTATGACTGGCACACACTCAATCTCAAAACAAGAGTAAACCCCAACAGGTGAATATTGCAGAGAATTTTGACATTTTTTTCAGGCAAAACCCACCCATTTAGACAAGTTGCATATTCCACAAATGCATAATCCTTACAAGTTATAATTCTTGTAAAGGTGACTAATCAGGCTTTCAAGTGATATATAATACAAAAATAAATGGTATAAAAGCAACAAAACCTTACTTATTTTTGTACACAGTGTATTTGCTTTTGCATTTCATCCATTGCTGTTGGGTTTTGAACCTTGGAGGCCGCCATACAAGCCACTCAAACAACGAGCAGGGCCTGCATGAACAAAAAAATATGTAACTATGTAAAGTTGGCACTTTTAACCACTTTCAGTACAATATTGTTTGCTGTTTTCCAGGTCTGAATAGACTACTGCACACAATCACAGAGAAAAGCCACGTCCAGACAAAACCAATGAACAAACAATAATGTGGTTGTTTCAAGTGAAGGAGGGATATCATTAACACCAGAGATGTAACTGAAAGGGGCCAATCAACACCTGTTTCCTCTGTTATCACACTCACATAGAAAAAAAAAAAAAACAAAACTGCCAGAGTAATAAATGTGACATTTAACCATCAATGCAAATATTCTAACTCACAAGTGAATTGCAAAATATTTGAATTGGCTGCATAAACTAACTCCTATTCATAACTGAGATGCAGCTATTTCGGCCAACTAGAACAGTGTTATAGCAAAGCCAGCCTTATATAAAGCAACAATAAGACGATGACTGTGGTGCTTCCAAGCGAGTCATCTCCAGCAGCCAGGCTAGCTATCATTATCTGTTAAAGAGCCTCCGTCCCTATGGATCATCATTACGAGGCGCATTAGAAAATACTTTGATTAAACTCCGCTAATCCAGCACAGACAGCTGCAGTCCATTCACAGCTGCCTAATCTCCTCGCCACTAAATACCACCGAGACAATGGGCAACAAATGACAACTTACGTGAGAGAGAGAGAAAGAGGGTGGGGGTTGGGGCGGGGGAGAGTTGTGATGCTCAAATAAAAGAGGAAGAAAACAAAGAAAAAGAGGGAGAGAAAAGGGAGGGGAAAGCTGATTCCTCTATCAAAGGCAGACGGTGCTGATGGTAAACCGTATCATGCCAGAAGATGGTTGATGCTTTCTCTGGGAAAAAAAAAAAATAAAAAATAGGGGGGTGAGGGAACTCAAAGAAAGAGGGATTTTGAGGTACAGGAGTTTAGGGGCTGAGTAAAAAAAAAAAAAAACCCTAGGAAAGGAGATGGGAGATGGGTTAGGGAGGGAGCTGAGGAGTATGATGGAGTTGCGTCTCTTCTCAGCTGGCAGATGAAATGTTGCACACGAAGGAGAGATCTCTTTCAGTGAAACTACAAACAAGGCAAGGGTGCTGATGGGAGCTGCTGCAATCAAGATGAGAGGGGAGTACAGAGAGAAAGAGAAAAATGAAACTACTCCTCAATGGTACAAATCACCGCAGGGAGGTTATCAGGGCCGTCGGCAATCACTATAATGACAACATGGTGTGACATGATAGTTACAGCACTCAAAGAAAATCATTCGCCTGGGCTGGGGAAGAGATAGGCAGGCGGGCAGATTCATAAATACTGGTCTGGCTTGGAGAGTGTGAGTATGCGTGTGTGTGTGTTTGCAGCGGAGTATTTAAGTCGACTGGTGTGTAGTTGTTGAGTGGAGGAGGATAAGCAGGTGAGAATGTTGTGATTGTGTGGGATTGGAGAGGAGGAGAGTGACCATACAGAGTTGTTTGTTGCCATGATGAATCGTTCCTCTATTTTTCTTTTTTACTTTTTTTTTTTTTTATCAGATGTTGCATGTTGTGTGCACACACACCCAGGGACCACATCAAATATGACATGCTGTATAATGCAATCTCTAAAAGTGTTATGACATTAATCAACAGTTACAGTCCAATCTTCCAGATGAATTGAGGCGATTGTGTCAACTTTGTCTAAGCAGGTCTTTGAAGCAATTTACAATGTTTCTGTTATTCACGTGTAAAAAAACCATCCATTTTTTTTTTATTTATTTATTTTTTTTACTCATCTGATTAGGCAACGCTAGAGTTTTACAAACATTTCTATATAAAGCTTCATCTTTGCCCCTGAACTGTAATCCTATTTCGAATTAATTTTAATAGACAAGCTTTCAGTAGATTAAAGACAAGTTAAATAATTAAGAAATCCATATTATGCTCCTCAAAATCAAATCAGAGATAGCTGGGATGGTCTGCAAAATACTAATAAAAATAAATAATAAAACAAGACAATTAAACACAACACATTCTAATTATTTTGCATTATTAGCTTGATTGGATTTGAAAATATATACAAATTTTTACATTTCAGGTGTCCATTAAAAACACTTAAAAGACATTCTTGCACTCAGGATACCAAGTGATGAACAGTTTTTTGGTGTTATCGTTTCTACAAACATGTCTGAACAAGGCAGCATGTAGGACTTGTTGCATTTTTCTTTACAAAATTTTCCATATATTCCACATTAGGGATGCTTTAGCCTGCAAGTAAGCTGATCCACTACCTGTTTGCCCTATACCATCACAAAGTCTGACCACCAGGTTTTCATGGTGTGATGCCTCAGAATCCAGAAGAGTTAACAGGAAGTTAATGCCAGAGTTGATAGCAGGATTTTCTTTCCAACAGTCACATGTGAATGTAATTGGTACAGTTCCTGAAAGAGATTTCTCCAGACTGATTGAATCCTCTGATGCACTGCAAACTTAATTTATTACTTTTATATGTTCAACCTGGTCTCAACTAGTTATGTAACTTCCAGTGATTTTGGTTCACCCATAATATAAGGAGATAAAACATCATTTTCATATATAACTATGCATTAAAATTTATTAAATTTATTTGTTCTACTAATGCTTTGTTAACACCAAAGTAGAATAGAGGGAATTGTGCAGGATGGTTAGTTGTAAAGTTGATAGAAAGACGCTGGTAGATGCATTTTCATGCCAGGCAACATGAACTTTTTATGCAACAGATGTAAAGCAGCTCATTGATTATGGCAGAAATGATTGAGATTTTATGAATGAATGAATGAATTAATGAATTAATGAATGTCACAGCACAACAATTACATTTCTTAGATCCCAGGCTCTCCTAACAATGCTATAAAGAATAGAATGCACAATAAAAATATTCGAACACAAAAAGAAACAATATTATAAATAAGTTATACAGTAAAATATATAATAAGCAATAAGATTATGCTTTTTTTTTAAAGGTGGCGTTGCTGCTGACAGGTTTAGAAGTCTTAATGCCTGCGATATGAAGCTGTCCCTGTGCCTGGTGGTATGGGTTTGAATGCTGCAACTCGATTGGACGGACCACTGTTGAATGGTCTGCGTCACTGGTCCGTGACACTTCAATTTCTGGATGGCAGCAGCAGAACTGAGGCATGATCAGATTTCCCAAAAGGAGAGCAAGTGTGCATAAGGGGTGTAAACATGATCGAGTGTGTTCTTGCCACACATAGAACAGCTGAAGTGCTGGTGGTATCTCGACACGACTTGACAGCTTTAACGACTTTAACAGCGCCAACTCGACAGGTTGGCGCTGTTAAAATCCCCGGCTGCAATAAACGCAGCCTTCGGCCATGAAGTTTCTGCCCTGTCAATAAATTCAAACAGTTCGTAGATGGCCTGGTTGGTTTCAGCGTGTGGTGGAACATACACTACTGTCATGACAACCGAAGTGAACTCATGTTGAAGATAATAAGGCCGGCATCTGATCATGAGGTGCTCCAGGTCTGGAGTACATACTGTAGAAATAATTCCCACATCTGAGCACCACTTGTTGTTCACCATGAAACAGACACCACCTCCCTTGCTCTTTCCTGAAGGTATAGTCCGGTCCAGCCGATAAACGGAGAGTCCCTTGGGAACAATGGCATAGTCCGGGATTGAGGAGTCAAGCCACGTTTCCATTAAAGCAAAAACGTTACAGATGTTAATCACCCACTGAAACACCATCCTTCTCTGAAATTCATTCAGCTTGTTGTCCAATGACTGAACATTTGCCAGAAGAATACTCGGTAGAAGAGGCCAATTCCCTGTTTCCTCAGCCGGACCAGGACTCCGCTCTTCCTCCGACGTCTCCGCAACTCAGGTACAACAGGTAGGCGCCACCATGGAGATTCCCTGCTGAGAGCTGGTGGCGGTGGTGGTGGTGATAAAAAGTTTTAGGAAAAAAAAACAAAAAACAAAAAATGTTAGGGAGGAGAGCTTGAGATGCAGCAGCCATCCTCGGTGCTATCTTCATCTTCATCCTTAAAGGGGTAGTGCACCCAAAAATTTGTATTTTTTTTAGCTGGAAACATAAATATTACTTAATTGTCATGAAACCTACACATACTGTTGATAAAATTTGTATTTTTTTTTTATTTTGTGGGTAAAAAATGGCTCATAATGCCCTCTACAGGGTAAAACCAGGTTATGTTTTTTATGCCAGAGAGGTTATCTATGTCATGAGAAATTTTTAAAAACCCCACAGCCTCCAGATGCCGACAGATGGGTCCTTGCCTTGCAGGCATAGAAAACCACGCCTACCAACACAAATGAAGGGATGCAAACTYATGTAGTAGTTTCAGACTTCTATTCTTTCACAGAGTTCTTGATGAAATAATCCTGCAGTGGGACAGATTTGTGCTTTTGAGGAGTGTAAGTAACATTTTATTCTTTACCTGATCCTCATCTGGTGACAGATAGCAGCTCAAATTGTAGAAATGGCAACTTACAGCAGCAGTTTCTGCAGCTGCCAAAACCTGCCACTAGGCTCCACAGCTTTCCAGACTTTTTCCTTTCTCTTAAAAGTTGTACAGCATTTGGTTCAACAGTTGTTTTTTTTGAATATGCTAATAAGTAAAGTAGACTTGACTAATTGTGGTTAAATGATATGTTCTACTTCAAGGTTGAAAATGTGTTCAGAGATTGTATTCTTCATACGTTGGTTTACAGTGGTGGAGTTCCTGTTATATCATTTCCAACCATTCTTCTATACATCTGAGTTGTGACATCAACAAGGCATTTTGGTTCAGACATTTACTGCTCACTGGATATTTTCTCTTTCTAAGACCATTCACTGTAAAGCCTAGAGAAGTTTGTGTGTGAAAATCCCAGCAGATCAGCAGTTTCTTAAATATTTAGACCAGCCCATCTGCCACCAACAACCATTCCATATTCAAGTCACTTAAATCCCCTTTCTTCCCTATTTTGATGCTCAGTGCAAACTTCAGTGAGTCATATTGACCATGTTTAGATGCATAAATGCCATGGGATTGACTGATAGGCTATTAATTGAACAGGTGTATCTAATAAACTGACTACAGCATGTGTGAGCCATTATCGAATTGGAATATGAGGCTAACAGGGAACTAAGTGTGGAGTTTTAGTCATAGCTACGCACAGATGAACATATTAACAGAAAAATTCAATCTAGAACCACCATTTCTCACCTAGGGCCTCATTCATAAAAAACGGCATACGCCAAATAGTCAATTTTTGGGATATATAAAAAAGAAACTAGGCAGAAGAATGTTACCTCCACGGAAACCATGACCCTGGTGTATGCACAAAATCTGGGAAAATGGGAAACTGCAACACCAATGGTACAGAATAAAATCAAGGAAATGATGAAGTGAACAGTCTGCTGCGAACATTTACCAGTTAGTAAAAGAAAATGCAAGAAGTAAGCTTTGGTCATTCATTCAAAGACCCAGCAGAGTGGGAGACTGGAGGCTGGAGCATGTAGAAAGTGATGTAACACTTGATAGTGATGCAGGAAGTGGATTTCCTTTATTTATTTATTCTTACACAATGTTTTTTTAATTGTTGTCCCAATTTCCATCAAGATAGTGTCAATTTCCCGTGACTTCTTGGCCACATTGCTAATAGCCGTGATTGTGTCCCTCTCCACCTGCAGGACTTCCTCTGAGGACACGGCTGCGGTGGTGCTACGTAGAGTCTCTAGCTTCATTCTCTCCAATCACAGCTGCAGCACCGCCAACCCAGTTGGAACACCAAGGAACTAGAGAGAAATATAGTTAACACTAAATAAACTGCTAACAATTGCAGATGTATCTGTACAATTTATACATTAAAACAAAAGACTACATTACCGACTTCATTACTGTCATTTAGCAGATGATTTTCTCCAAAACAATTTACTGTGGGCTGTAGCGTCTTGCCTAATGCCTGAAGTGGAAGGTGTTAATATTCACCCCTGTGGGATTTAAACTTCGATTTCCGAAGACAATTGCAGACGATTGCTCTAGCGACTGAGATATCAAGCCACACCATCCGATGCCTCTGGCGTGTCTTGCCTTCTGACATGGAGCTGACAGCATCTGCCACCTGCTGCCAATATTCGACCTTTTTGACACTAGCATTGCCCATGCCATGCCCACCAATAAAACTTTTTTTATGTTTTCCAACATGGTCCATCANTAGCATTGCCCACGCTGTGCCCACCAATTAAACATTTTTTATGTTTTCCAACATGGTCCATCAGGATCTCAGTCTTACATTCCGAAAAAATCTGTTTCTTCTCTCTTTTATCCTCCTTAGTCATCATGGAAATGATATGATGAATATTTATTATAGGCATTCACCTGACCCTTTATAGCCACCATGTGGGCGTGGCAAGGTACTCCATCACGTGCGCCCCGCTTTAGAGTTGGTTCTGATTTGTAAACAGTAACAGGCAAGGGACGTGCGTGCGCACCTGTTTTTAAATCTGAAAATTTTTGTGCTCCTTTTTTCCCTTTTCCCCTGTGGACATCACCTGTAGTTTGCTTTGCTACACACAGNCCCCTGTAGACATCACCTGTAATTTGCTTTGCTACACAGTTTTATGCATGAGGCCCCTGGTCAGTGTTATGGATCCCCAAGCTCTGGTGTGTTTTTTTTTGTTTTTTTTTTCCCCTTATGTTCCTCTTCCTCCTTTCCCTTGTGTGGATTGTCTTCCACTGTTGTATACAGGAGGCATGTCCTGTGGTTAACCAGCACAGCTGAGTGGAATCAGACTTATTGCACCTCATCAATAAGCCTGATTCCACAGCTGCATGGCTCAGTGGGTAGAGTGGTTGTCTTGTAGCCTGAGGGTTGCCAGTTCGATCCTCCTCCTCCTGTTGAGCTCATGTCAAGGTATCCCTGGACAAGACACTGAACCCCAAAATGCTCCTGATGGGTCGTGGTTAATGCCTTGCATGGCAGTTTCCGCCATCAATGTGTGAACGGGTGAATGTGATGTAAATTGTAAAGCACTTTGGGTAAAAGCACTATATAAATACAGACCATTTACCATTTACCTGCTTAAACCCCAGGCTAACCTTCATTCATCTCTGGATCGTTGCTACATTTATGTGGTAAACCAGCTTCTAGTAAATTCAGGTTCTTGTTAAGCACTTTGTGTAAATACGCCAACTTTCCTGCTCTTCTTAAAATTCCCTGCCTGATATCCAAAGCTGCTTCCATTGGAATCTGTCTGCCCGTTGACCACACCCCCAGGATCCCAGGACCTCAACCATCTACAGCTCAGTTCAAGCTTATCTTAAATAAATCTGCTAAAACTACCTTGTTGGATAACTCTTTTCCTTGGGTCCAACTGTCTTTGTGACAGTCTATTTCTCGGAGAGAGCAAACATTATTAACATTTTGTACACTGTGGATGTGTGTAGCTTAGAGTAATTTTCCTGAGCCATGCTGAGGTGCTCCTGGATGAATCAAACATGGACATGCTCACAACCCCCATGCTGGGGAATAATGAGACCCAATGAAGTGAGGAATATGAACCCACCTCATCTACAACACCTCTTTCTTTCACTCCCTCCCTTCCTTCTTTTTTGAATTCAACCCCACTATCCCCACTTCTCCTCTTTCTCATCACCCTCCTCTTCTTTCTTCTGATCTCCCTGGAAAGGTGTGCACAGCAGCGAGGTGCCTATTTGCCGTGTGAGCATGCATGTATTATTACACATCCACCCCTGCGTGATGGCAGCAGCGGCTGTGCGACGGATTCGCCGGCCATGGTTGTTATGCAGAAGGATGATTGCACTTGGAAACAGAGAAGGGCCAGGTTAATGTGGCTCGGCTTCACGTCGAAGAGGCTGCTGGCAGGGGTCGGAGGTCTGCTGATGAGAAAGCACAAAGCTAGCGCCTGACTTCTCTGTTTGTGTGTGTGGGCAGCGCAGAGGTCAGGATGGTAGGAAGAGTGAGTCACTGCAACCACACAGGCCTACACACACAAACCCAATAAGCTCATATACAAGACGAGATTGCACTTTGATGCATTCACATCCGAGCGCACTAGCCCTTCACTGTGGAGCACCATGGATTTTATTTATTGTAAATTAAATCTAAAACAGTTTCAGCCCACAGGAAAAAGGAATAAACAAACTTCCTCTTGTGTCTAAAGAGTGCTACTTTGAGAGTCACACTTTCAGCTGAATGGCAAAATTGACTTTGATTTAAGGTTACTTGAGGTAAAGCTGAAGTAGCAGTTTCCCACTTGAGAAACACAATTGTAGTGTTAGATCCTAAACAAATTAATAATGAGGATATGGTTGGTTTATGAATATCTGTGAATTCATCATATTGATCAGGCAGTAATAATGCCTGAATGTAAACTGAATGAAAAGATTGTGGCAGGTGTATCACAAACTTGTACAATAAACATTGCACCAACAGCAAGTCAAAAAGGCCAATGTCTGCATGCGATTCCCATGAAACCAACAACCAGCAACTTCTTAACCTTGAACACAAGCTTCTCTCAGATGAAGTCCCTCCACAGTAACAAAAGAAAAGAAGCAAGCTATGTTTTCCATTTTGAGGTCATTTACCATGCAATAAACAGACCTACTCATCCAATGTAACCCTCGGTCACTTCTCCCCTCTTTGCCCCTCCCCAGGCTTTCCGCAATCATGAAAATGATCACTATCTCTGCAGCAGTCTCCACCAGTGTCAACCGGAGTACGGGACTCTGCCGTGCTGAGACAGTATCAGTCAGAAGCCATTTACATAATAACAGCTCATCATTCAAAAAGGTCCTTTTATTTGCAGCACAACAGAAAACTGTCAAGATGTCACCTTCGGCGGGGTCCACAGCTCCACAGTGGTAAACAGCAGAGGAATAGTCTGTGGTTGGTGGGAGACAAATGGTCAAAAAATATAGAGGTGGACAAAGAAATCATCAAGATGGAAAAGAAAAGGACAATATACTTCAGCGGGAGATGAAAAATTTAAAGAATCTTCAAAGCAATACATCAAGATAGCCCAATTAACCCACTAATGTATTCCAAACCCAAATTAAACTCAGTCTATATAATAGACAGAGAAAGAAAAATCTCTTCTTCCGCAAACTGATCAGTGCATATGCAGAAATACTTTTGCACACAGTCCAAAAAACCCAGCGACATCTGGCTTTTGAGTCCAGTGTGAAAGCGTTTGACCGACATTCAGTCCAACTCTGCAGGAGAAGCAGATTTTAACAAATGAGATTGACCGTTGCTCCAATGTGAAAATGCTAAAATGAGTTGTGTTTCTTTCCTGCTGTCTGTAGGTTTAATAATTTAGAGGATTCCCCTGTAAGCTATATTTATGGGAGAATAAAATGATGGATATAGTTCTTTCCTAACTGAATTATAGGGACTCAGGTGTCAACCAAAAAGGAGCTGCTTGGATAAATTAAAAGACTGCCAGACTTGTGTATTTGTTTTTACATCACCCAATCTCTGGTATGTGACAGTGTCCAAATATAATCAGGAAAATGCAATACTGAATCCATGTTTATGCCAAATAAAGGGATTTAAGACATTCCAATCATCCTTTAGTTTTAAACAGCATGAAACCCAAAATGCATGAGGCACATATCCACCTGACTTGGTTTCTTCACACCTTCCAGTTTGTGTGACAGGATATCCCCAGGAGCCACTCGACCCAGGAGCAAATTCTCCTCATCTCTGCCGCTCCTTGTGGGCCTCTCAGCATCCACTCCTTCCTCAGACTTGCTCCTCCATGTCTTTTCCACCCTCATCGCCTCTCACATCATTTGACATCAAAGGGGCCGCGACGAGTCTCGCTGTTTACCCTCCCTAGCAGGCGCTCATTACAAAAACATCAAAATAAGCCATGCAGAGAGGCAGGGCGAATTAATGATCTCCCTGTGCCACCGGTGCCCTTCACCCCCCCTTTCGATCCCATCACCCAAACGGTGCCAGGCCATTTGATGCAGAACAAATACATGTGCAGGGAACAGTGTAGTTTAGATGAAAACGCAAACATGCATATCCATATACTTGCAAACCCACACCCACACATGCTTTAGTGCCAAGGCCCGTGGCTGCTAATGACCATTCAATTAGTGGAAATTAGGGAAGCATTGTGAGGTCCATGCTGTGGCCATTAGCTATTGGAGAGAAGGACAAGGAGTGTGGGCCAGGATTAATCCCTTAAGAGTGAGATGGAGAACCTTACAGGTCACCATCCAGTAGGGTCTATTTGGTTTTGAACCCCCCACCCCCCTCGCCACCACACACACACATACACTAAAGGTGGACAAGACGACATGTTGTATAAAATCTGTTTTGAACTCACCCTCATTGTAATTACAAGGTCCAGCGTGGGCTGGGCTGTGAAAATTGCTTTTTAAATCTTTCATTGCATTATTAGCAACATTATGTGGGTGCAGTCGGTTGATTCAGCAGCAGATCCAAACGCTCATTAGATGAGCAAGTTGAAGCAAACCCTCATTAGATCAAGTGATTTCATACAAATTGCTGCTGCACAAAAGCAAACCTGATTGTTAAATCAAAGTGCTTTGCCAATGTATTGTGACACAACACATACATCAGTGTGTACAGGTCGCTTTGCAACACATGGCTTTCCCCATGCATGTAATGCCAAGTTTTTATATTTGAAATCAATTCCTAATCTAATCTATACAGCCCTATTAATAACTATTATAAAGCACTCCCCAGTCATAAATTAATCAGGGACTGGTAATTAGTGTAAAATTTAAATGCATGTTGTAAACTCACATTGAGTATCTGGCACTAGACGGAGGTGCCAAGCCATCGCTGTACTAATTAGTTTGCAATTATGTTTAATAAGTTCTGTGGAAGCCAATCATCTAATAGTCAGGGAGCTGGGCTCTTCTGATGCAGACATTGTGGAGCCAGCATAGACGAAACACTGACAAGCATCTTTATTGTCTCCCTTCGTCCTGATTGGTTATCCTTCACTTACTGTGCTGAGACCAGTCCCCTATGAGGAGTCATTTCTTTCTTAAAACATGCTATTGAACATGTTAAATATTTAAAATTATCATGACATGGATGACTAAAAATCTACACCCAAAACTCCTTCTGGTAGTTATTCTGGTATTTCACAAGAAAATCAGCTCTGGTGAAAACATTTAAATTGAAAGTAAAATTAATACTCTAAAATTCTTTTAAGTAAGATTGCAACCTTGAACCCGATTTGCATTCTCATTTGTCAAAAAGAGATAACAGGACATACGGTATGACAACCAAACCAGTTCTGTGTAGGAGAAAATAGTCTGATGGGAAGACAACTTAATCGAATGTGTATGCATCCATGTGGAAGCGTTGCACTTCACTTTTTTTTTGTAACTTAAACACAAGCAACCAAAGCAAAAAAAAAAAANTTCCATGTGGAAGCGTTGCACTTAAAAAAAAAAAAGCAAAAAAAAAAAAAGAATGAATGTGAACACATTAAACAGCTAAACTTAGAATTAACTACTGTAAATGTACACTCACCGGCTACTTTTTTAGGTTGGACTTCCTTTATCCTTTGGAAATGCATTAATTTTTGTGGATAAATTTAAGAAGGTGTTAAGGTTTCTTAGAGAGTTTGCTCTATATTGAAACAATAGCATCACACATATGCTGCTCATCAATAGTCATCAGAGGATGGTACGCTGTGATCATAAAGTGATAGATATGGTCAGCAACAATAGACAGATTATGTTATTGAAATGATGACTGGTATTAATGGTACTGATGATGGATGATTAGTACTAATGGCCCTTTCCAACTACTTAGCCTAGCTCGACATCACCGCTCCGGATTTGTAGAACTTCCCATCAGGGTTTTCCATACTCCTTCAGTGTTCTGAAGGGGAGGAACCAGGCTAAAAATCATGATGTGTCAGGATAGCAGGTGAGTCACGAGAGCGACTCCTGACCCCACCATCTTTAAAACCTCAAAGCCATGATTGTAGATAACAACGCTGGCATTAAATCAAGCAGCATGTAAATCCCAAGCTCTGTCCTCCATTGTTGTTCCGTGTGTGTTGTAAACAAATGACTTCACAATACTTACCAGCCACCTTGCTAAGATGATCCCGCCCACAATGAACACGGCCTCAAATGCCTTCTGTTGTAATGAGGAAAATCGTAAACCAGAAAGAATAAAACTACCCACTTAAATCCTCCCAATAAAAGGATAATAAACACCACATTAAACAGTAAGAACGCCCAAACCACAAATGTAATATCTGCCCAGCTGAAGTGGTGGAGTGGAACACATTCTGTGAAAGTTGGCATTGGATCAGAAAGCATCTAAATGGCTTTGTGTGTTTACTTTTTGAATGGTCAGTTGCAGGTGGTGAATGAGAGGGACTGGAAAAAGAAGGGATAAAAGGCACGCCGAACCCACAAAATTAAAAATGAGAAACCATCGTCTTTCTAGCTTCTCCAACTGAAATATGCCGGACTGGACTTGGCAAAAAGCAGGTGCTTTTTCAGCTTTTTTTGGAATGGCAAAGGAGACAACTGTTTCGACCGTGACGAGGCAACATATTAGTCGTTCAAACTCTGACAGCTCGCTACAAAGATCTCCTCCTGAGCTCATGGCAACACATCGGGGCTGACGGCAGGGTTCAGCTGGAACTCTTGGCTCAGGCTCTTAACTCAAACAGACTGTTGGTGTGTGTGTGTGTGTGTGTGTGAGCAGTCACTGCAGTGCCATTTGGACCGGTGCCTGACACCCTCCGTGTTAATAAGAGTAATCAGTGCCCCCATGCCTGCTAGCAGCCTACATAGCACAGCAGAAACATGGCACAGGCCTGCATTGCCACCTGAGTGTGTTTACCCAAAACACACATCACCTCCCACACTACACACACACACACACACCTCATGGAAGCTAATGAGGGGGAAATGCAGTCAATATAGTGGAATTGATCAGCATTGTCCAGCGACAGCATGCAATCGATTGGGTTCCCCTTGCCTGTAATGCCTCATTAGCTGCGTCTTCAACACACATGAGCAAACACACAATCAGGTGTGATGCATTGCGCCACAAACAAATCATAGCTTTTAATTTCAAATGCATGCATGAGGATAATTTTGCAGAGAACGCCTAGAACATTTTAAGTGAATGGATGTGCTGCTGCAGCTGCATTCTGTACAGTTTTATTAATGTCAAGCGTGATGGCAATATCAAAAGAAGTGGAGAAAAAGTAATTAAATGTGGTCTAACCTCCATCAGCTTGCACTTTTAACATGCGCCTATCAGTTAATTTGTGTCATTATTATATGTTTACATTACAAATGATTTTAGTTTTTACTTCTGAGCAATGCTCGTGTAATACTGCAGAATATGGTTTGTTTTGCTACAATAAAAGAGAAATAAGCTGAAGACATATTGATGACGACATGTGTTGCTTCACATTCGATCTATTTTGCGAAAAATGTATAGAATAATTTAATTTTCTACTGGGTTTTTCACACACAACCACCTGTAGGATTTACAGAGACTGGTCCAATAAACAGTGACTCTCAAATGATATGTTTTGGTGATGCTGGATGTGAATGGGCAGACTGGTTGAAAAAGATAGAAAGGTAATGTGACTCAACCATCAGGTAAAAACAAGAAACTGAGGCCACGATTCACACAGACTCACTAAAATCAGCTAAGAGAAGATGGAAAAACATTGCCTGGTCTGATGAGACTCCCTTTCAGCTGCAACTTTCAGATGGTAGGCTCAGAATTGGGTGGAAACCACATGAATGCATGAACCCATCCAGTCAATCTAGAGGTGTAATGGTGTGGGGAGTATTTTCTTACCACAATTGGGGTGCTTTTAGTATCAACTGAGCCGCATTTAAACACCACAGTCTACCTGAGTATTGTTGCTCACCATGTCCATCCCTTTATGATCACAGTGTACCATATTCTGATGGATACTTCCTGCAGGGTCATGCACCATGTCACACAGCTCAAACTGCTCAAGCAACTGTTCAATCTTACTCAAATATGACAATGATTCCAACGGCCTCCACAGTCACCAGATCTCAATCCAAAAGAGCACCTTTGGGACAGGGTGGAATGGGATATTCTGATCATGGGTGTATAGTTGACAAATCTGCAGCAACTGTTTGATGCTGCCATGTCAATATAGAGCAAATTTTCAGAGGAATGTTTCAAACACCTTGTTGAATATATGTCACTATGAAATAATGTAGTTCTGAAAGTAGTTCAGAGTTTAAACATCCAAAGGCTGCCCGGTTCTCTGCCCGGTTCCATAAACCACAGACAATCATTGCTTCTTTTATAGTCAGTTCCTTATCTGTTTCTATTTATTTCAAAGATGAAATGACAGTGAGGCCTGTTACACGAGCTCTCCGTGAGCTCGGTCTGAATTTACTAATGCCATGACACCGAGGGTATGTGGTATGCAGAGGGTACCTATATTTCACCAATATTTTTCTTTGCCTCTGTTTTCCAAAATGGTTAATTAATGTAATATTTGAAGGAGATGGTGCTGGGAGCTGCTACAAAATCTGTTTTGCGTCTCAAGCCTATACAGCTTCTTGCTCAATATCACGTTGCTGCTAGAAAAAAACACTGTCAAATATTTATTTAGCAGCAATTAGGTTAGTTTAGTCATTTAACAGGGAGGAGTCTCTTTTTCTGGCTGGTAGAATATAAAGGCACAACCTCTGCTCAGATCAGATATTTTTCTTCCTCTGGATCAGAATATATTTGACTTGTTGTATGATTTGTGACGAGCACGCATGTGATGAGGAGGTGTGTGCACATGTTCGTTACTGTATTTGCGTGTACATTTGAATGTGTACATATGTGAAGTAGCAACTGAAACGATGTGTATGTGAGGCTTGTTTTAAACACTACTCCTATAGAGGTGTCTCCTCAGACACGCTGCTGATCCCCGGCCAGACCACTGCTTCCTGAGGCCTGTGTGGATGAAAAATATCCCCCAATGCGTGAGCGCACACACAGACACACCAAATAAGTGGAAAGCCCACTTGCCTACCTGGAAAACCCTGGAGTCCTAGGGGACTGGATTCCCTGAGAAAACACACACTACTCCTCTTACAGTATGTTACATCTGCTCCGAAGAGGCATACATAGGGAGACGAGGAAGCCTTGGGCATAAGATTCTCACACACATTTATTGTGAACTCCCCACAGAGCCGTATCTCCCCCCCTCCTCCACTTTTAGATTTCCCATTTGAACCTTAGATTGAAGCAGTGAGAAGCAGCAGTAGTGAAAGACTCCCCTCAAGCCTTTCTTTGCTTTCTGCTTTTCATCTCTGAGCATCCTGTGATCCAGAGCAGCTCTCAAAGCAGAGGCGAAACGTGTCAGTCCGAAAGCGTGTTTGCCCATTAAGACTAAGAGTCGGCCTGTTGAGATTTCAGTTGTCCTTGGCGCTCACTGCGATGACTGAACACATCTTTATAGCTATTACAGGAGGATGGCGAGGTCGGAAAGCTGTTACTTTATGTGTCAGTCAGCAGAAGTGCAAATGTGGAAGTGTGTGTGTGAAGCAGCAGAGGGACGGATCAATCAAAGATGTCTGATTAAGAGCAAGAAGGCAGGTTCCCATTTCCCTCCAAACTGGAGGCAATCCTGCCACATGTAGATTGGGTGCCATTCAAGTGCAAGCTGTCTTGTGTACATGGACAAACACATTAACCACAGGGGCCGATTGCCGTAATGACTGTAATAGAGCAAGCTTGATGACAGACAACAGAATAGCACTTTGGCCACAGGCCGACAGGGGGGGAAATAGGAAAACAGATTTCCAGCTTCTTTAAAGGTCTCTCTTTTTGTCCCTCGGCTGAAGGTGCTCATTTGCTAAGGTTGTGACACTGCAAGCAAGGGGCAATTTCTCTCCCATCAAGTATGTGTTTAATTTTCCATGTCCCTTTTTTTATTTTTACTCATCCCTCAGGGCTACTTGAAGGCTACAATTGATGTGAAGATCTCGCTTGATTGTACAGTTTCTGGGCTGGAGGCCTTCCCTTGCCTATCACTTGTAATTCTCACATGTTTGATTCTGCGTGTTGTTAAAATGCTAATTTGTACCAAAGTCAACAGAATTCTCTTGTGTATTTGACAGTAGCTGTAAATATTTTTCTGTTAAAGAAGGAAAAAAGTAACTAGAAGCTGTAGGATACACACTAAGACAAATCGTTTTACTGGTTTTACAAATTGTTGTATAAATTATTTAGCTTTACAAATGTGTTTATTTACTCTACCCAAAACTGGTGGTCAATATAGACTCACTAGACACTATTAGATCTATCATGCTAAAACAGGTTTGGACCCTCTTTTGCTTTCAGAACTGCATTATTCTTCCATACCATCTCTGAATGGATTTAGAAATGGATTTAGAAAGATCTGAATGCCTTCTTAACAGCCTTTTTACTTCTTTTAATAAGTCAGCTTTGGACTGCATTTGGACGGTGCAGAGTGCTGAAGCTTTACTTTTAACTGGTATCAAAAGAAGGTCAGACATTACTCCAGTTCATTTTATGCTATTTTTAAGTTTTAGGACCCTACATGGTGAAACTGCAGTATTTCTCTGACCTGCTGAAACCACATTCTACTTCCAGTCCTCTTAGATCGAAGGTGTCCAGCCCCTGTCCTTCAGGGTCGCAATCGTGCAGGCTTTAGATGTTTTCCTGCTCCAACACACCTTATTCAAATTAAATGGTTCTCCTGAACAGCTTTTTGTCAAGTTCTGCCCATCAGGAAACATGAGCAGCGTTCATAAATCCTGGCGAAGGCCAGTAGTCCCTAAAGACCAGGATTGAGAAGCACAGCTTCAGAGAGAAATTAAAAGCCTTGCGTTACAACAGCTTTAGCAACATTTTACTAGTAGCAGGAAAAAAAATTGATTTAGTGAAGTAGCAGTAAGCTCTGAATAATGCCTGTTGAAAAGCCTCAAATAAAAGGAGCTCAGCTTTTTAAAACAGGTTAAAGACCCTAAATACACCTCAAAATACGCAATAGGAAACCTTTACGAGGAATGACCTGGATTTTTTTGCCATAACCCTTGAAGTCTCTTGACCACGGTAAATTAATGAACCAGTATCTAGATTAANCTTTTAAAACCGGTTAAAGACCCTAAATACACCTTAAAATACAGAATAGGAAGCCTTTACGAGGAATGACCTGAATTTTTTTCCATAACCCTTGAAGTCTCTTGACCACTGTAAATTAATGAACCAGTATCTAGATTAAAATCCCCCAAAGAAAGACTGAAATACCAAAACATTTTTCTCTTTTTCTTTTGTGCACATTCATCCTTCATACACCTGCAACATTTCCCATTAAATGAAACTGCAGTTATTCTCTGCATCAACAAGCAAGACAAGTTGTTTCATTTTAACTCGAGATATTTCGATTTGTGCTTGAAGCACCTTTGGTTTATTGTGGCTAAGATCATATATGTCAGACTTGTCCTGCAAGATTATCTGCAGCTTCAAACATTGTGTTAGGAATTCATCTAAACTTACTTGCACACAATTCCTTCCCAGCAGCAGGGGTCCAAATCATGCTCATGTATCCCTCTTAAGTTCTTTTCTGAGGGAAGCCTGCTTGAATTTGCCTCTGCAATGTCAGAGAGGAGGGAAGGCAGTGTAAGATGGGGTGGCTTTGTGTATTATTAACATATTGTATGAAAGGATGCATGTGTGTGAGTTTCTACTACTTTAGGCCTATCTTCAAATTCTTTCACTTTATAAATAAAAGGCACAGCAAACTCTGCAGGAAGAAAAACATCTAGTTATGCAAAACCAGCAGAGTATAGTATTAGTAAACCTGGACGAGCTGTTAAAAAAGAGAGAAAAGCCATGATTATGTCGCCTCCATATTCTTCCCTCCTTTTTTCCCCATTTTTCCAGGTGAGGAGATTATGTAGCAAGGTTGTGTCATTTTACTCAAATTGCACACACCTGACAGCCCGGTGCGAGTGTGTATAACAGTTGCAGTGCTCAACATTTCCTCGAATCTGACTGTGTTGTGTGAGGCTGTGTGGGTATCCGTGGGTGTGTTTGTTTTTTGCGGCCACTAACGGGAGCATCGGTGCTGAAAGGTCGACCCTCGGTGTTGGTGGACCTCTAATTTGTTCCACCACGGCAGAAGTCGGCTAATGCAGCACACCTGCTATCCCTGTACCATCATTAGCTGGTGCAGAACGGCAAAAAGGTCAAACATAAACAGAGAGATCACAGAGAGGAAGAGAGAAACACACACACACACAGGCCGAGAAGGGAGAAAAGAGTGTGTGTGCAGGAGAGTGCTAATGTGGGGTTGATGAGTGGGCGTAGACTGCCCAGGCATGGAGAGATGCATGATGGGAATACTTCACACACCCAGTGTGTCTGCCTCTGATCTTGGCAAACAAGCCCCAATACAGAGACACACCAGCAAACTCACAAACAAAATAATGGTGGTATCTGAAAGAGATGGTGCACAGTCAGCTGTGCAGATGTGATACAATTTATTTTCATTAATTTTGACTAAAAGAGAAGATGGCTGAGCAAATGAAGGAAGCATCCCATCCATCATCATCCATCTTAAAAAAATATCAATTTACTATGTAAAAGGAAAACTAAGATGATATAGATGAAAAAGATTTTTTCCTTTAAAAAAATATGCTAAATATGGGAAAGGAGGCTTGAAGCTAAGAGAGTGTCTCAGTGGGGTTTACTTTACTGTAGGTGACTACTCTTGACTATTTAAAAAGACTTTCCCTCAAGTTGAACTTCATCAGCAGTGACATTTCTGCTTGAATTGAGAATTTGAAAACATTCGACAATCCCAATAATGAAAAAGTACATTTTAAAAAGTGTTACACAAATCTTAAAAGAAAATAATGTGTCAAATTAAACATCCCCCTGACCCAAGCCCAGTCCTTCCTAAAGCTACGTTTAGGAAACATTCTGCAATCCAGCCTTTGCGGACTCTACACTGTGCATTATAAAAATGAATTCTAGCCTTGGGGAAGAACAAACAAAAAGACTGAACTAACTTTTGCCAACCCTTAACTTTTCTAGAGTCAGGACAGATGTGGAAACTTTGCTAATCCTAGCCATTGCTAGGGTTAGAAAATCTTAGCAAAGACTCAAGCTAAGCCCTAGTTTGGAGTTAATGCAGGAGTGGTTTTGAGTAGTGGGCCATATCAAGTAGTTAAAGGAAAACTACTTGAAATCAAAAACTAATTGAAAATCTTTAGAACTTACTCAGAGAAAGTGTGTTTCTCATGCTTGTGTCACAGCTTTTACTTCTGCAGACCAACAAACGTCCTCTTAGGTTATTTGNCCGTTGTTTCTCAAGCTTGTGTCAAAGCTTTTACTTCTGCTGACCAACAAACGTCCTCTTAGGTTATTTGTCTGCTAAACTCCACTATCTCTGTACAACTTGAGACTTGGTTCAATTGGGGCTCAGGTGGTCATTATAGCCTGGCTACTGGTTGTAGCCAGCCAGAGTTTGCTTTCACACTGCACTTAGTCCATCCAACCAAACCTTTGAATAACAGAGTCCCATTTTTGTGTAAGGCAGCCCTTAATTAAGAATTACTGAAGAAGACAAGACAAACAACAAAAAAGAAAATCCCCACATCTATTGTTTAGTGTAGGGGATCTATTTCTGGCACATATGTTTTAGTCCAAACAAAACCTTTGTTTTTAGGTGGTTTGTTTCTTTGAAGTGCATCAGAGTTTGGTTGCACATTCACACCTTCCCAAACAAACCAGACTTGACGAACAAATGAACTAGAACTAGTGTGTATGCACCGTTTATGCTTTACTATTTGAACGATGATTCCAGACAGAAACGATGTCCCTGAGCCGAGAACGGTGATGGAAACTGATAGCAGACATTTAAAACATGTAGTAAACATGTGACCATACAACATTATAATAGAGGGTAAATGAGCACAATTTCTGTTCTTGTATTGTCTCAGTTTTAGATAAGAGAATTAACACAAAGCTTTTCTATTTAATGACATCATATACTGCCCCGTCTGAAAGAGACAAATTGTCCCCTGACAATAGTGAACATATACTTAATAAACCCTACACCACATCTGCATATGCACACAAAGAGCTAAGAATGAGAGAGGATGCTGTCTCAACATACCTGGCTGCGAGGTAATTAATCGCTGTGGTATTTAGGAGTGTTTAACTAGACAAATATGACAGAGACAGGGACAATTAGTTTGGTTGTTTAAGCTACATTAACTCTCCCAGCTATTACACCCCAGTGCCAAAGTCCTCCCACAGGAAAGCAGTGATGTGATCGCCATTCACTGAGTGTGAAACAACTGTAGGAGGGCAGAAGGAAACCATCAGGAGTGGGCTGTTTGTTGTGGTTCATAATTGGGAATAAATTTCAATTACCTGCAGTGTCACTAGCTGAAATGTGTGTTTTTGCTGTTCTTTAGCAGTATAAGAAATGCTTTAGGCTCTAAATTAGTTTGTGTACTATATATGTATATAGGTTTATTCCTTTGGAAACATCATTTCATTACTTACTACTTTAGTTGGAAGGAATGTATTTGGGGTTTTATGCAAATGCAAACTGAATTACTTTCTTTATACAAAAATTTTGACACAAGAAACTCTTTCCAAAATTAAATAATGAGACGTTTTATCTAAACATGAATAAAAGAATCCACAATTTCAGTTAAAATAACCATTTTTATTTCCCATTATATGTGTATATGGTGAAGTATTTAATTTTTTTTCCAAATGTAGCTCTGGGGTTTCCAACTACAGTCCTCAAGAGCCCCAATCCTGCAGGTTTTCAATGTTTCCCTGCACCAATACGCTTAAATCAAATTAATGAGTCATTGTGTAGAACTTAACAGGCTTTAATTTGATTCAGGTCTGTTGAAGCAGGGAAACAATTAAATCCTGCTGGACATTGGTACTCCATGACCGACTTTGGACACCCCTGAGCTGGTCATCTGCTCTGATAAGGAAAGACAGTGCAACACTTGGATGGTGTGTTTTCTAGTTGCATTAAGAAGGGTCAACTAAAAGTAATAATGGCATCATTAGTTAATTATTCATGTTCAGCATGGGAATTATTTTCTTCAAGATAATTTAATCAATAAAGGCCGGCCAAATAAGAAAAAAAAGTTAGGATGCTGTCTAAGTTGTTTAAAAGAACACAATGCAATGACTTGCAAATCTCAACAACTCCAGTTTTATTCCCAATAGAACATAAGCAACATATTAGATGTTAAAACTGAGACATTTTACCATTTCATGGAAATATTAGCTCATCTTGAATGTGATGGTATCAACACATCTGTGTTCTATTAGAAACAAAATATGGGTTCATGAAATTTGTGTACCACTGCATGCTGTTTTTATTGAGATTTTACATTTGTCCCAACAATATTTCCCAACCAGGTTTCAGTTTTCCCTTTCCAGCTCTACTCTCTTGTCCAAATTTCAAATATTCCTCTAGAATAAATAAAGTATTTTTCATTTAATTTAATTTAATTACTTTTCATTTTATTTCATTTCAAATATGATCACAACTGCTATGTCCATATTTTTTAAATCAAATCAAATAAAACTTTATAAAGCCCTTTTCATGCCAACGGCAACACAAAGTGCTGTTTTTTCTTCTGTACAAACTGAGGTCAATTTAACACTATACAAAGTCATACAAGTAATTGCAGTTTAAAAAACAACAAAAACATTATAGTTTCACAAAGGTGTTTGGTCCCAAAATGGGTCACTCTGCCAGAATATATGAATGACAGCAGAATAATGATTCAGTGTCATCTGACGGGCCAGGTCAGCATATGTTTAAATATAAATGACTCATTTAGAGGAATGCGGATTAACTCCATGTAGGAGTTTAAGGATATGGTTTTTCCAAGTCTGCTGTGGGGGTGGCCAGCCAAATTGAAGAACTAAACTTCTGCAGCCATGTTCAATCCCTGATCTGGACCACATACCAATGGATTACACCATCTGAAAATAGTAGATAATATCTCCGATATAGATTTTTAGATCTATAGATTTTTATGGGCTCGTAGCACTATGCTTCCCTGATAGCACTCATGGAGAATANTGATATAGATTTTTTTTTGGGGGGGGCGCTCATAGCACTGTGCTTCCCTGATAGCACTCATGGAGAATAATAAAAGTCCAAGATGCTGGAAAAAAAACAGTAATGACACAACACTTGCTGCTGGCATTAAAACACATCTTGGTGGAGCCAAACAACTATTCATTCATTCATACTCTGCCATGGTTTCATTCTCTCTGGCACAGCACTGACTGAGCTCTTTTCTTTGACGTTACAGAATAATTTCAAAGATGATGGCAGGAACTGAATGTTCCCCCCCATTAATATTCAGTCGCCACATCTAAAATTTAATTTGAATATGTAAGCAAATATAAGGATGGAACATCCTTTGGTAATAGCTCAATTTACACCCCTGTGTGAGGGAAATATGGTTGAATCCATTGGCCCGCATTGACCTCGTTCTGAGCTGATAGTTGGCCACTTATCACAAAAAAAGAGGAGGGGGGTTGAGAAGTAATAAAAAAGAGGGACCCATGCCAAGTCCTCCAAAAAAGTTAGCAACTCGTGCAGCACTAAACACCAAAACGGTGATTGCTCTCTTGTCCATATTACCAGAGCTATGAGGCAAAACTCTTGTGGAAAATATAAAACAAGTGGGTGTTTGACAAGTAGCAACAAACACATTAACACCAAGGTGGGAGAAATGGTACCTCAGTGGCTGAGTGTTGGTCAGCATGTGTTTGTTTCTGCCTTAGTGCCATTTTTTTTAAACCGGTTGTTTGTCTTTTACACATCTAAAGACAGTTCTGTTGAAATCTAATCATCTGCCAACTTCATAGCCCATTATCTGCAAATAATACTTACTATAATACTTACTACCTGATAATTATGCTGTCAGCAAAAACAGCTGTGTTCCCTCAACCACAATGACAGATATAAAAATCGTGATGGAGAGGCTGTCAACGCAGAGAAAACACTGCATTTGTTTACTGATCTGGTTGAGCTGCATCAGCCTCACTGATTGGCAGACATTGCAGCGCGTGTTTAGGAGTATTTTCTAGAGGGGGGCTGAGGCGAGGAGGTGAAAGAAGCAGGAGGGGTGAACGTTCTCCTGCATGAGAAACAGGCCTACAGGAAAAGTCAGAAGAAGAAGTTGAAGGAGGAAAAATCCCGGTTGTGAGGAAAACACAGAATCTAACAGGAAAAGGAGAAATAGGAGTCAGTAGATACTGTATTTGGGTGAAACTCCTGCATCTTTAAAAGAGATAGATCATATTTTATTTCTGGTTTTCCTCTTTAATGAGTTCCTTAAATAGCTTTTAATGCATGTGATAAATTCAAACCTCGCAAAATCATTCTTTCCCATTCAAGTACCCAGTTGCAGGAATGTGGTCTTGAGCACAAAAGTCAGTCGCGAGAAAAATGTCCTCATAATCCCACAGTCTTCTAATTCCAGTTCTCAGAGAAAAAAAAAAGCTAAACTTTCATCTTCCATCTTAACAGCACCCTAACTTTTTCTACAACTCAAACTCTGATCTCTTCCTTCAAACCTTTCATTAGCCCTTGCTTCATCTTTTCTTCTTCTCCATAGCCCCACCTCTTCAAATCCTTCTGTCCTCCAACCCTACCTCAAGCCTCATCCTACTCCTGGCTTATCCTCTCTCTGGGCTACAGACGACTCAGCAGGGCATGCTGGTGCTGGGTATCTATCTGCTATGTGGCATGCTGCGCCTGGCGCTCTGGGCGGCTCTCCAGGGTAAAAAAAAAAGCCAGCAGGGCTCTGGTTTGCTCAGGGTGTCATCTTCAGCTTCCAACACCTGACATAATGAAAGGAACCATGTGGGGGATGGTTGAGTGAATGGGCGTGTGTTGTAAATCTTCACAGCAGCAACATGCAACCCTGGAGAAGATGATGGAGAGCAGGAGGCAGGAAGAGGTGCTGCAGAATGGGTAGCAGATTTGCTTCATTCAGTTAATGCACTGCTTAGGACAGCTAAAGGGGAAAGTTTGCTGTAAATTGGTGAGGAGGAATTACCGATGTTATACTGCTTGCCGTCTTACAAATAAATACCGTTTAGCCTCAGCATATCAATGAGTTGCTTTTGCTTGGGAAGGAAAAAAGAATGTGGAGAGAGTAGAAGAATGAGAAACAGAGGAAGGCAAAGCAGCGGTCCAAGCAATCAGTGGCCGGTGTGTTTCTGAAGAGCTCTCTGTGTGTGTGTGTGTGTCTGCATTCGTGCACACAAAGATATGTCTGCGGGCATGTGTGTATGTGTGTGTGGCTCAGTGCCGAGCCAGCCGCCTGAAATTATGCAAGCAAGTAACAATGAGCAAATTGAACCTCCGCGAGCTGACACACAAACACACACACGCACATACACACACACACACACACTATCATCATCCAAGGTCAGGCTCAAAGACAAGGGAGTAGGGGCATTTTAGCAGTGGGTGGGAGCGAAAAACAGATCATGATAAATTGGCTCACATTTTACAAAACGCTGCCCTTAATGCACCTCGGCTAGCCATGCCCGCTAGCCCGGTGCTGGGGCTGCTTTAATAGCAGCGGCTAGCCATTTGTGATATATGAAAACCAGGGCTGTGGCACTAATTGCGCAATTACAAAGCGGAAGCGGTGTCGTGTTGTGGCAGGGTGGGGAGGAGAGACAGTGTAAGAGAAGAAAAGAGTGCAGGATTATGCACAATACTATTCCTCTCTCTGTGTTTCTCTATATCTTTCTCCTCTGCCCTTTTAATCCTACTGCTGCTTCCTCCGTCTCTGTCTGCTTTTCACCAGCCCTTTGCAGAAGACTGTGGCCGACTGAGCTGTGGCCCTGGTACCCCCGTAGCTTATTGAGAGGTAGACTGAGTGTGCCAGTTTCACTAAGCCACAGGGAGCGGGCGAACATGTGAGAAGGAATGCAGTGAGATAGGAGGGAGATGAGGGGAAGGGGAGGGAGGGAGGAAAGAAGGCAAAATTTGTCTTGTGCGTCGATGAAAGGACAATTTATTAGGAGCTGCTCAGGGAGACAGAATATTTTGCCCCAGTGCTTTACAGACTGTCTGGATGAGGAATGGGAGCATATTAGCACAGTGCCGAACTTGAGCCCAGGACGTACTGGGGGCTGAGGCTGCAGCAGCAGCAGCAGCCTGGCACAGCCTTCATCACAGCCTGCAGCAAACACCCCTGGGGGTCAGGGATCAGGGAGCACACTGGGATAGAGAGGGTGGGGTAAGGTAAAGGGAGTTGCAGTGAAACTATATCTGCAACACAACAGTTGTCACACGATTATAAACCTACTAAGAGTATTCTTTTTTATTTCAAGACTGGAGTTTAGAGTAATTTAGCCTTACCACCAGGTCAGTCTAGCTTGTAGCTCATTTGAACTCATCACACCACACAATAAAAAGATACAGGATGCAAAATGACCAAAAACAATGACAAAATCTTTTTTCTTTTTTTTTATCATCATCCTTACATCCCATTGTTAGATTTAGTTTACATGTATTTAAATTAATATGTATATAAAACAATGAGTTTTTTTTTTTTTTGTCATCAAACCTGCTCAAATATGTCAGCACGAATAGAAATTAGAATAAAAAAAAAAAGACTTCCAAAAATTTACATCTTCACAGCAGGTCCTGATCCTTTTGGGAGCACAGGGGTAGATGAACAGGTATGAGGTATGAAAATAGCACAAAATCAGACTAAACTACCATGTAACACATGTATAACATACACAGATCAATATACCACAAATGGAAAACCCCACTATTATAAATGTTGGCCACCTTGAGGCTAACTACCACAGAATTAGCTTGTAGTCTATCAGACATACAACAAGAACTATCTTGTATTAGATGCATGAGCTTCAGTTTATGTTACATTTTCACTGACTGGTTATTTGGGTGGTACATGATGACTATACTCATATTTTCACTTATTATTATTATTATTATAGAAGCAACAGAATGCTTTCATTCCCCTTTCCCCCCATTGATATCCCAGCTGTCATGCTGCTCTGTGTTAATTTCGAACAGTCAATTGTCATGCGACATATATTTGGGTTTGTGTTCTGTCATGATCATAGTTTGTGCCATGTTTTATCTTGATTTTGGTTTATAGTTCTGGTTTTTTGTCATGTTTAGTTTGGTAAGATCATGGTTTGTGGTTTTGTCACGTTTAGTTCAGTTTCCTGTTCATAGCTTCCCTCGTGCTCAGTTTTTCTGTTCCTCACTCGTTACTTCACCTGGTTTGACTTCTCATTCACTTCACCTGCTTCTTATTAGTCCTTCTGTGTACAAATACCCCATAGTTTTCAGTTTTCCTGGTCAGATCCTTATGGTTTATCCCTGTTGTATGTGATAAGTTTTCCTGAACAAACCTCTGTCACGAGCACCATTCTGCCTCTCTCCCTCCTGCCTGATTCTGCCTGCGTTTGGGTCCTCACCTCCACCAACACATGCCAGTCAATGACATATTTACTTTGGCAAACAAGCAAAGAAGAACATATCTCTATCTGTGCTTGAAGCAAATAGGGGCAGGGTGGGATTAGGTACATTAAAAATGCTTAAAAAGACCAACATTGCTAAAACTTTTTAATCCAAATTTGATCCAAATAATTTCTCTTCTGTGCATGGATATATATACATAAAGTGTGCATAGAGGTGCAAGGGGTTACATAGAGGTGCAAGAGGTTTATCTATCATGCATGTGTGCAGTATTGTTGGTTTAATCTTTGGCAGCTGTACAGATGGCTCTGTGACCCATAAACATTCCCATGTGTTGAATGCACCTTTTTGCTGCAGACAACTGTAAAAAATGCATTTGGTTGTATTTGAGATGCTACCCTTGTAGCTAAAAGACACTTGTAATTAATTGCCAGGGAAAAAGAAATTGGATTGGGGTAGTGTGACTTTTTATAGACTAAACATGCAAGTCTTGGACCTTTTCTTTCCTTCAGGAAACCTCTACATAGTTGACATCATCTTGCTGCAGTCTTCTCAGCATTTTGACAATTTCTACCAAAATCTATGCATTAATTAGGTAATGTACTAATTATGTATTAATTAAACCATCATTTTTTTATTAAGAAACTCATCTATTAATAGAAAGGACATTTTCTTTGTCCATGCAATGTGCAGAAAAAAAGAAAAAAGAAAAGCAGAGCTTAAATACAAACGCCGTGGAATTGTCTCTGATGCATTCAGTATGTTTGCTCACTCCCCTGGCACCAGTGAGATTAAGGAATCCAACTATGGTTGGCCTGAGAGATAGCACAACAGTGGGGGCAATGCAGCAAACAACACCTGTGCACATCACAGTGGATTGCTATCCCAGGGTAGAGCTAACATCAGCATGCTGCTATAAACATGAAGCCGAGCAGGTGTCTCATCACTCATTAGCAACGGCCCAGCTTTGATTGTATTCAAACAAGACCATATACAGAATGTGGCTTTGCACATCACAGTGGCACAGAGAATAAGACAGTGGCTAACATGTTTACCTTGTACGGACATGTCCATTGACCTATTGATAAGTACTTGATTGTTCTCACCAATGAGGTTAAGTGAAGAACTTTGTCTGGTAATGTAGTTTAGCCAGCATTTAAAGAGTTGGTTCTCAACTCACAATTGTGACTTTTTATTTTGTGTCCATTAAACACTCCCTCCTGGGTAGATTAATTGTGACCAAAAATGCAAACAATTCTAAAAGCGTGCACCACAAGCGATATTCATGAATCCACTCCAAAGCAAATGTCTTCCTTTGTATGTTTGTCATGAATTTAGCAGTGAACCATGAGCAAGTCTTGCATGAAAATCTAATGCACAAGGTGATCTGACAATGAGAAAGCCTGCTACCAAACAATGGTGGAGTCAAAAGAGGTGACTTGGGGTTGCACAGACAGCCTCTGCAGTCTGATGGATGTGAGCACCTTTGTCAAGGACCAAGCTAAGATGCCAAGGTGCCTGGTTCAGAGCGTCTCCCCAACAATGTTTTTCATTGGGTATCGATGCAAGAGTGGTGCAAGGTAGGTGCAAGGTGCAAGAGCCAGTGAAGTAGCAAATGATTCATGAGCAAAGACTCAGTGAGAGACAAGACTTCCATGTGCAATCCAAACTTACAAAAGAGAAGCCAGAAAGAGATTTTATGTTGAGAACGGTCAGAAAAAAGTATTTTTGTGAGAAGTTGTCTGAATCAAAAGGTCCTGTTGATGTCAGAGGTTAGAGAAGAATGGACAATGTGGTTGGTGATGATAGGAAGGTAACAGTAACTGAAATAACCATTGATCACACTACGTTATGCAGAATTCATTCTCAGCAGAAGACCACACTGGGTACCACAGCTAAGAACAGGAAACTGAGGCTACAATTCACTAAGACTCACCAAAACTAGACATAAACTAGGCTCAACTTTCCTGCCACGTTCAGATGGAAGGGTCAGTATTTCACATTAACATGAGATAATGATTTTCTCCTGCCTTGTATCAATGGTTCAGGCTACTGCTGGTTGTTTATTGGTGTGGGGTATATTTTCTTGCCAAACTTTGGGATGATTTGTACAAACTGAGCATGTTTTAAACTCCACAGCCTGTCTGAGTGTTGTTACTGACCATGTCCATCCCTTTATGGCCACAGTGTACCATTTCCTGATGGCAATGCTGCAGGATACTACATCATGTTACTGAGGAAACACTTTGTTGCATCTATGCCATAAAGAATTAAGGCAGTTGTGGAGGCAAAACAGGGTCCAACCCAATACTAGAGCGGTGGACCAAACAAAATGGATGTACTGTATGTGTGCAAAGGTACAGGCTACATATTTTCCAAGGTTCAGTCACAGAGCAAATTAGATCCTAAGCAAGGATCAACTTAAATTCTGACCCATAGACTGACCACGAGTCTCATCTGGTCTCAACACCATGAAAATCCCAACCTTATAAACCCAAACACTAGAGACCAAATTCAGCATTTAAACCTCACCGGGTCAACGGAAAGCAATGGATTTGATAAAGTTCTTAAGTTACTACTAGAAGTAGCTCAGATGGAGGTCTGAACAGTAAATTTTACAGAATGCGAGCTTTAGCATTTAAACATGGTAGTAAAGTAATAGATGGAGCTGTCACTCGTAAAGGTTCATCAGAGGGGAAAGGTCTTCCTCTCCACGTGCACATCAAATATTCACTGCTAAATGTGGTAAAGGGAGGAATTAGTGGCAACTAGAAAATAAAGTGGTTTATTGTGATTTAAGCTTCACCTAGATCTCACAAAATCATGATCAGCTAAACAGCTACACCTGAGCTAAACATCATGAGTAGAAGAAAGAACCCAAACTACTAAAAGCATTTAAGAACTTCTTGCAGAACTTGAGGAAGGTGTTGACTTGGAATCTAATGGAGCATCTGTCTGATCCAAACTAAAAACCTACATGTCTTTGCACCTAAAGTTTTCCCCCTGACATGACTTCATCTGGGGTCTTGGAGTCATTAAAGAGAACTGCTTTGGAGGCAATAAAACAAATGAAAGGGGGCCATATGCATTCTTAGCAGGTGGTTTTAATTTTATGGCTATCTCTCACTTGCATCATGGTCAACCAGATTTATTTATGTTTGAGAACATTATTGGGATTCTGCTTTCTGAACACTTCTGGTTCATTCTGCATTTTCAGTATGAATACTAAGTAGGTTCCTTTCAGTATGATGGAGGATAAAAAATGAAGTAGGGAAAGCACTGTTGCACCAAGGTTAAAACTGTAATTGTTTTTCCTTTTAAAGGCATTTGGTTAATTTTCCAGAAAACACAAGGTAAAAAAAAAAAAAAAAAAACACACACAGATGGTCATACAGAAGCTGAGCAGCATTCCTCCACAGTTTCTCATCTCTCCAGCCGGCGAAGCTGTTCCCCTGGTGTATACCTTACCAGCGCCTCGACATATCTCCGGTGTGGATACCAAAGCACACTTCCTATTTATCTCCTGTTTCACTGAGCTGCAGCTAGCTAGCACGGTTGGCGTGACCTCCGCTGGGCGCACATTAATTTCACCTCGCTGTTTCTATGGCGTCGATTAATAAAAAGTGACTAGGTTTTCAGCAAATGAACACATGCTGATAAATGAGGGCCCGCGCCTAATTGCTTAGTAAATTAAGAGCTCACAATAGTGGCGGCGATGTGTGCTGCTTTTAATATTTAAAAACTCATTAAGTGTGGGAACGTGGCGCTTAGTTGGCCAGGCGGCCGCGTATGATCACCTTTAGGTGCTGTTAATGGCTCTGTGAAATGTCAGGCAGGGTTTCAGGTTGGAGGTTGGGCAACTGATGCGATCAGAGCCAAAAAATTCCACTTTTTCTTTTAAAAAATATTGCCTCGCATGCTTTTATGCTCCCCACACACTCAAATGCTCAGGGCAGGACATAGAAGCATCATCCCTTATATCTTAAATGTGTGTCTACACTTAACAAACATCACTCACACACATATAAACTGACACAGCTTACAGAACACAATATTGTACAATTTGGAAACAAATTCTCTTCTCTCATGTAAGCAAAGACACACATAGTCGTGCATCTGCATGTTGAATACAAAGCCGTCATGCAGTACTATGAAGAATCACACACCAATTCGATCTCTTCTTGCAAGCATAAATAAACACTCCTACTCGTGCACATCCAACACACACATGCACAACGCAACCCAAATATCATGCACCATTTGGAATCTGGAGAGCAGAGACAAGCAAGCACTGGCAAATATTGAATGTATTTATTTTTTTCCACACATGAACGGGACGTAATCCTCCAAATATATTTAGTCGTGTTATGGATTTGTTGTCACTTAATTTGCATGACAACACACTACCTATTCACAGCGAGCGCAGCGGCAATTGCTGCGCTGATATCATCTTTATTAATATTGAGCCGTAATGTGGCGCTACACAGAGGGGGGAAATTGAGCAAGTTAAGCCTGGAGTAGTAACAGACACTTGGCTTATGGTGATGGATCGCTTTCAGTAATTTCTCTTTATTAGGATTGGCCAAGATCAATATTTTAACAGTTCTGTTTCGGCCTTCAGTACAGTGCTTAATATGTATTATTCATGACCTTTATCGGCATGGAGGGCGGCAGGAGTGGGTGGGCTGTGCAGAGAGGAGGGCTGACATTTTTCAGACCGAGGCTGGGAGAGGCCTGCTCTGTTTTGCTCTCTCTGGGACATGAATAGGACTATGTAATGGACACAAATGGCTGCGTGAACGTCCATGTGTGGGTGTGTGAGTGGCTGCATCCTCAACTGCAGCAGCACTTCCAAGAACCGGAAGACACGTGGTTGAAAGGCATGTTCAACCAAGCTGCAACGACAACATGTTCAGTCACTTCCACTTCTACCAGAGTCTAACCAGTGGATGCATTGCATTTTATATGGCAGGTGGATTAATGTAAGGGAAGCTCAGTGTTTGTGAGAATATCACATCTATGGGCTTCTTACTACTCCGGGGCAATGTTTTAGCTGGCACCCCCTTGTATTATTCAATTTCATGATCAATCTTTGTACACTTACTCAGAAGCTGCATGTGTGTATTTAAGATGCCCTTTTCCCCAAGTAGAAAATGACACATCATATAAAAAAAAAAACAAACAAGTGATACATAAAATATAATTTAAATGAGGTACCGCATAAACACAAAGAACGTTATTGTTACATGCAAAATAAAACTACTGAACAAAAAAACAAGTGAAATAATATGAATTTAACCATCACAAAAACAACATACTATTGCAAAGAGAAATCAGAAAACTCTTGATTTACTGCTATTTACTGTGACTTCAACAGAGGAAGCTGTCTGCATGTTGATTNTCAACGGAGGAAGCTGTCTGCATGTTGATTGTAATAAAGGTCTCAACAATACCTCATCTAACTCACTTTACAATCGGACTCTTCTAGACTTTCTGGGTGTAAAGTCGTGTTTCATGTAATCATGTAACAGCTGTGTTGCATCAATATGATTGCTGCTTATGATGGAAAGTCCAATGAGACATTCTTGTACCATCATAGACCTCTGGTCGGTTTATATAACCTGGAGTTTAGAGAAGCTTATTTTAAAGTTTATTGGTGAAACCTTTAGTCCTGATGCTGTGTGACTGAAAGGACTGGAAAACTCAGCATTTTAACTGACATGCTAGCAGGGGAAACGCAGCCAACAGGTTTAAATCACACCTCAACAGAATTAATGTTAGATTTCCAAATACCCACATGAATTTAAACATTAACTAAGTCGACTCGAGGGATTTATTGATTATAAACAATCTGTCTGTGAGACAGAGCTCGTTTAACGTTTATCTTCAACATTTTGATGACCAAATCTTCCGGTTCTATCTCATTCATACAATTCCAAAATAGATTGTAAGGATTATACTCCTCCATTTTTAAAGATGAGGTGTCCCTTTTCATTTGCGTAGTCAGGGGTCTTTGTGATCTAGCCACCAAATTGCTCCCAACAAGCTGGTTAATGGGTTATATGACCACATTTACTTGATACCCAGAAGAAAAGAGGTCCCTTATATCACTGCAAAACAGTAGGTGGTCAAGTAGAACTGATTGGGTCTTTGTTGTTTTCAAAATGAGTAGGAGCAATCCCATTTCCCTCAAATGTAGTGTTTTTAGATGTAATGTAAAGATTTTATTCAGCTCAATAAGTAAAATATTCACTATATTTCTGGCTGCAACACAGACCCAAATCATGAGCAATCCACCACCATGCTTAACAGTTGGAGAGATGGTTTCATGCAATTTGGCCCTTTTTCTGTCTTTCTAAATACTAAGCTATTTAATCCCTCAGATTTAAAAACTTCCAGACAACAAATTTAAAGGTTTTTGAGGATTCAGTTTCAGCCTTCTTTTCCCAAAGCTTCCTTAAGGTCTTTTGTAATACAACTGAGGTTCTGTTTGACCTTTATCACAATCTTAAAAGCAGTTCATGCTACAACTTTAGTGCTAGAATTAAGATTATGCAATAAGAATGAATAGCCAATAGCCATAGCAAGCTAATACATATAAAACCTGTGTAAACATTATTTGGAAGATGACCTTTGCATCCTTTCATATTCCCATTCACTGAAAGCAGTACCTACATTAAATAAATGAGAAAATGTATCTTTTCTACAACATGCTGGGATTGATAAAGTGCATTTTTTCAACCAATAAATCCAGAAAATGTAAGCAGATACACCTATCATAGTTGTAAATGGTTAATCCTGTAATCCTCAGTGAGCATGTAACTCACAGAGATGTAGCTCCAGCTTCAGCAGCATTTCCAAAACTCAATTCAAATTCTGGGTCAATCCCACAAAAAAAAACAGGAGGAGCAGGGTTCAGGAGAATGATAGGAGAGAACGCCTCATATCGTGGAGCCCACATCTGATAAAAACGTGCCATACTAGCTGCAGTTTGTGAAGCTGTGAGAGAAGCGTGTGGGATTAAGAGCTGTGACATATTCATATCTGACCAGACTTAAAGCTGCTGCCACATGGGAGGGTCTGTCGCTATCAAAGCTGCAGGAAATCAGCCAGAGAGGGAAGAAGGAGGGAGAGAGATAGGGATAAAGAGATACAGAGGTACAGCAAGAGTGAGAAGGAATGGAGACAGTAGAGAGGATTTCTTACAAAGCTCCCCTAACCAGCTCTCAAAAAGAAAATCCTTTGTACCCCTCTTTCAAACCCGACTCCCTCCTTTACTTCAATCCCTTTCTCCCTTCCCTCTCGGTCGGCGTATTTAAGTCCCCATGTGGAATGAATGGGGAGCAAGTCCTGGAAAAGTTTGCCTCGGCAAAGGGCCGGGTCGCCGTGTAGTTGATTATATCAGTTTCAGCGGCATACTGGTAATAGGCTCCTCTTCGAGCAGCCGCTAACCCCGGCTCTCCCCTGGCAGCCGCCGAGAGTGGAATTAATCAGGCCTACTGGGAGCCTCCTCCATCCCCTCTCCGCAGGCGAGCCACTCCACAGTCATTTACCAGCCAATCCTACTGTCAACCCACTGTCATTTAGGCCCTTTTCATTATGCTTTTTTCTCCCCCCTCATCCCTTGCACGCACAAACTCACACTTTCCTGCTCATATTGGATCTGAAAAAAAAAGAGAGAAATGGAAATGGGTGACAGATTAGCCTAATGCCGGGCACTTTTTATAGACGGCCTATTATGATCACTATCCCTTTGTAGCAAAACACATAGAGCACAGTGCTGCAAACCTGCCAAAAGAGGAGTTTTTAAACTGAGAAATGACTGATTCCCCACATACATTTGAGATCTTACTACTCGCTCAGCCTGTAATTAGTTGAAGGCTAATGAGTTTGTGCCATCGCAGGATTGAGCACACCGCTGTCCTAAACATGACATAAGGCCAACTTTGTTCGACGCTCATAAAAACCCGGGGCCATAAGCACCAATTACTGTGGATAGGTGTCCCTGGGGTGCAGCATCAGACTGGCCTCGCCTGCTAAGCCCGCTTAAGTGACCTATTTTAGGCTTCGAGGCAGCCTGTAAAACACCTCTAAGGTTAGATTATCACATGATGAAATACCAAGGCTTCCCTACCACAAATTACCCATGGATGGAGCGGCACCAGGCCATTCCTTCTTCGCCTTGCTGATAGTCTTTATGCCTTCCCTTATCCCCCCCTCCTTTCCCTTTCTCTCTCCCTCTGTCTCTCTCAACAAGGCAGAAAAATATTCATGAGTAAACAAAAGAAGTGATTTGAAAAATGGCTGGAGGAGAAAAGAGATTAATAAAAAGCATGAATAGTGCATTATGGAAAAGCTGAGGAGCCCTGCCATCTCATTGGGGTTAGAGGGAGATTGCATTTGGACTTTATTAAGAGTGCTGCTCTTGGTGGTAGTCAAGAACCCTAAAGAGGAGGCGAAACTTCGACGTCTGACTGACAGCCAGCAAGACACCACAAGGGGCAGTTTGTGAAACATATGACTTTTCCTGCCCGGCTTGCACTTTGGATGAAGCTCGACATCTCCAAAATGGTTAGAAGTGGGTCTCATCTTTGCAAACTGCAATGACAGGGAAAAAAGGGGGTCTGTGTTGAGTTGAGCCAGACAAGAAGCAGACTCTGTGACTGTAGTCGGCTTTGAGCTGGACTCTCCTCTGAGACGAGGCCAATTAAGATAAGAGGCAGTTAACAGGAAGTGCTTGTTTGACATCCTGTCATGTTAACGAGGACAACTATAATTGGACCCATGTATTTAATAGTAGGTGTAAAATGCTGTTAGTTGTCAGCACTTACATTCTTGTGCTCCCAGAAAAGGAAGGATTTCATTTAATTGTTGCAAACATGAGGATTATGGTTTTTGCATGTACTGTAGCCGCTGAGGGTAAAAGTCAAGAGTTTTAAGACTCACAAATTAAACGAAGCACAAAGATTTGTTTTTTTTGTCATAACTCTTCTCCTGCTGCAGTCCTGTCTCGATAGTCCACAAATGGTCTTGTGGAGGCTTTGCCGCTTGTTTGCAAATTTCATCCCCCAGCAGGCTAAACGCGGAACCTTCAAATCCGTCGTAACACTATGCAGGTGCAGAGCTTACGGGGAGACGCCGCCATATATGCTAGAGTTCCTGTTTGTTTGGGCTTGGCCCCCATTTCAAGACCCCAGAAGGAAGTGAGCTGGCTGGGGGTTCTGCTCGGGATCAAACCTGGGCCTCGGGTTGGAAAGAAAAAAAAAGAAAACTGGCCGGTGTTTATTGTAGCTGCGGTTGCCTGGAAGTGACTGGCAGAAAGCACGCACCGTTTGTCAAAATGAACAGAGGCCAGAGGCATAAAACAGACAAGCTCTTCATACAAGGGAGATGACTGGGACCACACTTACTGCAGTGAGAGAATTACACAAACACAGCATCAATGTCTGCACTTTGGAGCCAGTTATGAATTCCTGTACATATATCCAGAATCTATTAAAAATCCCATTCGGGTTGACTTGGAATTAATTCCTCTGTATAAACTCATGTCAACGTTTGAATGTGTATGAATGAGATAATGACACACAGCCTGTGTGAACAGCCACGTTAAATATTTGAAAATGCAAGTCACTCATCAGTGGAATTATAGTGCAGAATTGTGTTTCTCTGCTGGCTTTGCGATAACCAGGACATTCTTTAACCTGAGCACCTCCAATTAGAAGATTTGAGAAAGAGGAGGGGTTGCGTGTGTGTGTTTGTGTGTTTGTGTGG
>CM047998.1:10885779-10895842 GCA_026261665.1 Melanotaenia duboulayi
TTTGACCCGCCCGCTTTAGTTGGAGGCGCACTCAAGAGGCAGAGATGTGGCGTCAGGATATCACAGAGGAAAAACAGGCTCAGCCTCAGATGGCCAGGGGCTGCCTGTGCCTCTCTATCAATGCAAAACAGACTACTTCCTTGGGCAAAGAGGACATTTCGCTTTTTATAAGCTTCCTTTCTTTTTTATTTATTTTTTTTTCTGGGCTTACATTCATTTTGAAAGCAGAGGGGAGGGGAAAGGGGGGTGCAGAAAAAGAGAGAGAGAGAGAGAGAAAACAAAAACAGAAAAGGACAGGGGTGGGAAAGACGAGCAGATGAAAAGCATCTTTAGGATGCCGGAAACATCTGGTTTCATATTTGGAGACCTGAGAGGAAATTGCAAATAGACAAAACTCTTATGTTTTGATTTATTCTATTATTCGATGGCTCGGTGATGCCAGGCGTGCAGGAGGAGCCCTGGGTCGTAAAAACAGGAGCTGAGCTYCGAGATGGGGCGTTAGAGATGTCTCCKTACTCTCCCCGGATTGATTGATGCTGCTTCTAATGACATCCACAACTGCTGTGTTCTGCTTAAAATTACCCAAAACTGAAGGGCTATTGTTAATTGAATGATAGAGGGAGGATAGGAACTTCAGAAGAGAGTTAAATGGGGATAAAAAGAGAGAGTAAAGAGAATCTAGAGCAAAGGAATTGGTTATAAAAAGATCTGAATAGCTTAATTTAACCCTTTATTTTATTTTCAGACWAAGTTTAAGCATTACTTTTGATTAACTRATGTTCCCCATCTCTCAACATCCAAKGAATRTTCTTGGAAACAAAAAACATAAKCATTAGTAGGTTCTTTATATTATTTTAATGAATCTGTAAAAGTGCACAAAACAGTGTAGCAACAAGTGGACCGTCTGATGTTTGTAAAGCACCGTGATGGCATGGCTGGAACATACTGTGGTGTTCTGACCATCACAGCTGTGGAGGAGGTGAAGTAACACTGCCAAAAGAAACATCTACACACAATACAACTGAAAAGCTGCAGCTCCTAATTCAGTGTAGAGGCGTTTGATAACCTCTGAACTGGCCTCTAACTAAGAACACAAGTAGGTGGACTTTATGTCCACAGAATGCTCAGGTCACATTTTAGAGTTATACATGTTGTACTGGAGAGGGATAATAGGAGTTTGTATACAGAAGTGTGTAGAAGCTTGAGCAATCCTGCACAAATCTGCTCCTGCTGTGAGCAGAGAGACTAAAAATGCTCTTTTTTCTTTCCAAAAATGCATAATGTTAAAGATGAAACTATTCAGCTTACTTTTTAAGTTCCATTAGAATATTACAAAAAACCAAGACCAAGGAGCACTTAGTAACACCCCATTTAGAAAGTATCACAGCTGGTAAACGCTTATACAGCTGAGTCTATCTGTTCTTGTTCTCTGAACTTATTTCTCTGTAGAACTTTTCTTTAAACCTTCAGCTTTTTCTCTTGCATACAGTGCAATGTTTGCTTTGACAATTGAGTACTATTTTACTGAACCAAGTCTTCTTTCCTCTATCAGTGAAAAGGTCCTTATTAATGGTTACAACACAAACCCAAAGCGTGATCTTGCATAACATCCGTGTTTAATGCAGTGAAAAACTTTACACATTCCACTGTTTTTAAGGCACACCCATTTAATTGCTTGTTAACACAAATATCTAGTCAGCCAATCGTTTGGAAACCATAAAATGCCTGCAGGCATTTAGACATGGTCAAGGCAACNGATATCTAGTCAGCCAATCATTTGGAAGCCATAAAATGCATGCAGGCATTTAGACATGGTCAAGGCAACTTGCTGAAGGTCCAACCAAGCAAGAAAACAGAACAGAAAATTGGAAAAGCGTCGCCTGGTCTGATTTTATCTCCACATTCAAGTGGTAGGGTAAGAATTTGGTGGAAACTTCATGAAAGCATGGATCTTGCCTTATCCATGGTTCTAGCTGCTGGTGATTGTGTAATAAATGTGGGGGTATTTTTATTTTTAGGATGCAAGACAACCATTTAAAGTGACCTGAGGTTGCTGATTGCTTCGATAAAGTTTGAGGGTTTAGAGCATTTAGAAGGATTGAACTTTAGAACATTGTCCCTGCAACCTCTTCTCAAAACAGCAGCAGATGCTAGTAAACGTTACGCGACTGAAACTTTTGATGAGCTTTCGTTCTTAATAGTGTACACTCATCTGGCTTGAAGTGTTTTGTCTGTGTGCATTTTTGAGAGACGATGATCTTCCTTTTAGTCAAACAAATTTTAAGCAGGGTAACAAAAATCTTCAGTCACTAGTTGTAAAAAGAGATTTTAGAAAGGGATGCTCTCCACTTATATCATTCAAACATCCAAACAACACTGGAGTTTCAGCCAAGAAGAGTGATCTTTGCTCCGTTTTGCACAAGAATCACAGTCGCAAAGCCAACAGAAGAGCCTCTTTTACCACAAAACGGAATAAACAACCAAAAAAAAATGAAGCATATATTTAGTTTGTGAATAAAATCAAAATTTCCTGTTTCCATTTTTTATACTTCTTACTTCCCTTTTTTTATTCTAACACTCGCCGTCTGCCCACTAGTCCCCTGTCTGGCGTCTCAACATCTGTTTTTGGTTGCTGCAGGCTCAGAATCATCCTTTTCCTTAGTTGCTGCAGAACTTAGTGTCCCTTTTTCCCCTCTTTTTTTAGAAAATAGGAGCTTTTTGATAAATATCCATGCTAGCAAATGCTAGCAAACTAAGCAGGGTTGCCATGTTGGTGACGGTTTCCAGCCTTTCTAAGCCCAGACATTACTTAATTGGTACCCTTATTCTACCCACACCTACTATTCAGATACCTTTCAAAAGGCACAATTCAGGTTGTGCTGCTAAACTCTGGCTGCTTTTAGGAGGCCGTAACTATTGTTTGTAACCTTCCTTGCAATTCCAGCGTAGACAGTAGAAATATTTTTTTTTATTTTTTAAATTATTAGCTGGCACATGAGACACAAATTAAAACTTGGTGAGCCAAGGAGCAACACTGTTCTAGAGGGTGAGACTGGAGACATATCTACAAATCTGACTCTGCAGCAGCTTCAACTTACTGAGACTTTTTTTTCTGTCTGGGGACCTGATTAAAATGCCTTTACATTTGAATCAAAACTAAACCTACACCTAATTTAATTTTTAAATCTCTAACAACATATACAGTCATTTTTGTCGCTTATTTGTTAAAAAACAACACTAACCTGCAGCACAAGTTAATAAAAATTTGGAAAACTGTTCCTTTATTCCATCAGCTTAATGTGACCTTGTTTTGTTCAGTTTTGTTCATCCTCTGCACAGCTCAATCCCCCAAACCTGCCGTGTATAACAGATACTCCTGAGTTTACACTAACCCGCCATATAAAGAATGAGCCTTCTTGCAAAAGCTGCACGAGCCAACAGATGGGAGGAGGTGAGCTGTGGTTGTCCTCCAGGCCATTCTCGCCTATTCCCACTCTAAAAAGCAGAGATTTACAGCTGCCTCGTTGGAAAAAAAAGCACACGGCAACATCTGGAGATGCGTGAAGGCGAGGCATGGTTGGTGGTGACAGTGGTTAATTTAAAGGTAGTAAAAGTGTTAGCAGGGACCGAGTGGAAGAATGATGGACAGCTGGATTCCCTCGACTGGCCAGAATGTGAAGACATTGCAGAGCAGAAAATAAAGCTAGAACAGGCAGGAGGTCTCACTGGGATCGACTATTCCCAGCAGCTAAGGATTCATTAGCCTGAAGAACAAGCCAGAGAGAAAAACAGAGGTAGAGGGAGAGCAAGATGAGACAAAAGAAAAGATGAAACAAGACAGGCAGTGAAAGGGAGAGGAGAGGGAGAGGATCAATCAGGACTCACAACAATAATGGGGCTGTGACACCCCAATCACAGAGAAAATCTCACAGTAATTCTGTTTGCTTGCCTCGCAATATGAACATAATTGCCACGATCATTTACGGGCGACGACAAATCTAGTCCTGGATTATTGTTTTCTTCTGACTGATATGAACTATTCCATTTGTTCTGCTGTCTTCAGAACAGTGTGCATTTCCTGCACAGTGCAACGTTTCCTTCTGCCTCTGTGGGATTCATTTCCATACAACCTCCTTTGAAAAGTCAAAACACAGTTTGCCTTGACCACAAAACTAAAATGTTTGGATAACCGAAAGAATTCCCTATTTTTTCTTCTTTTTTTGGCATACCTGTCCAGAGAGTATGCATATGCATGAGCCCATATGGACGGTGGGAGGCATGGTAGGCGACTTAATCCCTGAAGTTGATAACTAAACAGCAAGCTTGACCCATTTTATCTTAAAAATTCATCCATAGTAAATAGATGTGCACCTAGAGACTGGCTGTTCTTTAGCCTCAAGTGTATATGTGTGTTTTTTTTTTTCTCCGACACTCCCAAAACACACACTCGTTTGTTTCAGCCAAGAAGGATAATGAGACAGGCTGCTTCGGCAATAAGTTTAATGTCACAAAGAAAGGTCTTTTTTGTGGGTGTTTTTCATTGAGAGAGTTAATTGTCGAAGAGAATTAATTAAAAAAAAATGTTGACTTGAGAATTGTACATTGATTACTGTAAATATTCTCTGGAGTTTTGCTCCACTAATTGAGCGTTATGCCTAGTGCATCTTATTACGTGGGCTTCGTTATTAGCTGTGGTGCATCCTTGCCAGTATTGATTTTTTTTTTTTCCTTTTTTGTTTGCTTTTGCTGTGATGAAGCGTATTACACTTAGAGGTCCAAAATATCTAAATATACACAAGCTGCTTATTGTGTAAAAAAAAAAAAAAAATGTTGCATTATAAGGCAAACTTTCCAGTTTTGATAAGTCAGTGACCCCATGGACATAAAGAACNAAAGCAAAATGGTACATCCACAAACTTCCCAGTTTTGAAAAGTCAGTGACCCCATGGACATAAAGAACTTCACAGGCCTGAACTAGAATTAGGCAGCAACCTTCAAAGCTGAAAAATTAACCCAGCGAAAAAGTGTCAAAAATTCTTTGAAAAAAATTCTGGACATAAAAGATGGATGGAACCAGAAAGTTATTATATTTAAATAAGAGAATACAGGTGCATCTGAATCAGTAAGATATACTGTATGCATCCTGACACTCTGAGCTGCCACATTAGTTATTTGCACATTAAGTTCGTATCTGAGCCCCTAATCACACTGATATGCAGGTTAACCCTTCAGCTGCATGTCACATCCTAATGCACCCTGTCCGTCTTAACCTTGCCACACCAGCACACTCAGGGCTGTGCAGAGAGATAGACGAGCAGACAGATGGAAGACTGAGACCTTGTAATGAGACATGACTGTTGAAGGGTGAACAGTCAGGCGAAGGTACAACATCAAGCCTCCCCTCTTCCTCTGAGATGAAAGAAGAGGGGCGAGAGACAGAGATGAATCAAACAGGATGGAGATTGCAAAGAAGCTGTGTTCTGTACAGCATGTTGATTCAATAAAATTCTGTGCAGTTAAAATTAAAAAGTAACACGAAAGACTAAATTGTATACCACCTGGGGGGAGTGTAGAAGATAAAGTGAGCTGAGAGTTGAGTGAGATGGAAAGATATGGAGAAAGGGTGAGGAGAGAGTTGACTCGAAGACAGAAAGATCAGATGGAAGTTTGGTGTGCAAGTCAATATGTTGAGATGTTTAGGCCCTGTTGGTAAGGGCTTGAAAAAAGGTTATGAGGACTTGGGGCCATCAAGGGCTCCATATATTTAAATACCATAGAATAAAAATGGTGAAGTGACAGCCAGCTGGAAAATGATAGTTGAGTCAAAATGATGTAGATGTCTCCCCATACAGATGCTTAACTTTACACTGGCCGATAGTTAGGTTAGAAACTGTGGATGAGGAGGGGCAAAATTTAGCCGATGCTTCCAAGGTTTTATTATGCAGTGGTAGGGACAGGTACAATTCACTTATGTTTTCAACCTACCATCATATTTATACACCATCTGAATCAATCAATTAGAAATCATAGCAAAATAATTTAACATTCATGCTTAACTACTTCCACCATTATAGCCAATTTACAACAGGTCCGTGTGCGCCGCTTTCCAGCTTGAGGTGAAGATAAGCTAATTCCTAAGGATCAGAGAACTCAAAAATTCTAAATGTATTTAAGAAAGCCAAACACACAGAGAGACTGAGCATCAAACAGTGGGCTCTGGCAAAGCAGCAACAGCATATCTAGTCCCAATATTTTATGACACAAGATAAAAAATCCAAAGGAATAACAGGCAATCTTTTCCTGAGCAAAATCTAAAGTTAAAACAAGCATACATGCATAGATAAATTAGAAATTGCCAACAAGTTAACATAAAGAAATGTACTTGTGACTGTACAAACCTTTGGGTAGTTTGTCCTTGAAGATTCATTCATTTGATATTTTGCAGTTTCTTTTTACTTACTTATCTGACTACACTCCACTTCCCCTTTTTTCCCCATCTTGATTTTTTCTCACCTTCCCTCTTCCTTCTTCCCCCTCTCCCTCTCCCTTCTCATCCAAATGGGAGTGCATCTACCTATCCAGGCAGTACTGCTGGAGGGGTCCCCCAGGGCTGGAGTCCTTTGCTCCAGGCTGTTTGATGTTGAGCCGGTGTGGATGAACCTCAGCCCCCGCCCAGAGTCCGCTCCCCATCATCAAACACCCCGGCTGGGTGCCAGGCCAAGGCTGTGGCCCCAATCAAACACAGAGCCTCTGCAGACCCCTCGTACACTCAAAACAGGAGAAAAAGACTAATTATCAAGGCAACCTTCAGAATCACTCAGCACCTTCTAACATTGATACAAACTCCTGCTTCTTAGCATTTAGGTTAGGTGTGTGTGACTGACTGTAACGAGGTTGTGTGTCGAGATGAGAAAAAAAAAAACCTAATGATGTGAAAAAGTCAAGTAAAGATGTTATTGGTTTTAAGTTACCAATGTTTAGACTCCAAAATGTAATATATATCAGCTTGAAATTTTTCTGTCATGTTAAAGAGGTTAATGTTCTCATAATCAGTGCTCCAAAATCGGGAGAATCAAAGGACAAAAAAAGCAGAGGAAGAGAAAGACTGAGAGAGAGAGAGAGAGAGAGANCAGCAGAGGAAGAGAAAGACTGAGGGAGAGAGAGAGAGCGAGAGAGAGAGAGAGGCTGATCCCGTCCTTGGAGAAAAATCGAGCGCTCGATTTTTTGTTGCTGCCATTTGTCTTGTGCTGCTAAGAGAGATCAACAGTCCTCGGCACACAGATCAATATTCTCTTAACCCGCACCTAATCTGGCGAGAGTTTCCTCCAATTTCACCTTCCCTGCCTCCTCCTCCTCCTCCTCCTCCTCACCCGCTTACCCTCCACTTTTATTTTCCCTCTCCTCTCCTTTTCAGCAATCATTTTCAGGTGACAGCCATTTTTCATGCTCCTGGTCCGAGCAGGTGACATAGAAGGGAATGATGTTTCCTGATGCAAACATAGTGCGTTTGTGTGCATTTGTGTGTGTGCAGGGAGGGAAAGTGATGGATACGATGTGTTGGTGGGATGGCGTAGCTGCCGTCAGGGGTCCCCTGACGCTGGAGAGATAGACTAGCTGCCTAATCGGCCGCATGACATCGCAAATTCAGCTTCTGCCCTCCCCCCACCCCCCCAACATCTCCCACCTCCCGTTTGCTTCAAACATCCCTCACCCGTTATCTCCCGCACATCATGGCAACTCCCAGCGCGCAGTTCAAGCTGTTGTCAGAGTTGTCCTGTGGACTAAATGGAGTGCTGTCAGTGTGTTGCTTCACTGTGATGGTTATGAGAAAAGAGAGGTGGAAAGTGTGTAAGTGTTGGTATTTATGCTCATGATATTTTCTGTTTGTACTGTATTTGTTCATGCAAGACAAGTGCTTCAAATCTGGATTTTTCATGGGGTCATTTGGTTTGAATTATTCAGAAAATTATTCAATCTTTACAAGATGACTTGATGGACTTTAAGTGGATGACGAACAACTCGAACAATTGCTTTTTCTTTCTTTTAGAGTGTTATCCTGTACAAACAAAGTAAATGAAACCAAAGGAACAGATGTAATTGTATCAATTTTAAGCTTTGAATGGTTTTGCCGTTGCAACCAAAAGAAAAATTGGACTAGTAGATGGAGCTATAATGTGATAAATGAAACCCTGACTGGACACAAAGTTAAATCAATTGTTTATATAATTACTGATTTATTTAAGCTCATGCTTGAGACTTTATTGCTTTGATAGATTGTTGTAGTTGCTGAAGGGGTTTTCAGTCTGTAGTTGGGAATCATGTGTGAAAGTTTGGCTATGTGATCCCAGGTTTACAGGTCTGGAGAAAGAAGAACATTTATTGTATGAAGCGTTAGGCTGAGGTTTACATGCGATCATTTCCGAATGTAATATACAGTGCCAGTCAAAGGTTTGGACACACTTTCCCATTTGATTTATTGGGAAAGTGTGTCCAAACTTTGACTGGTAATATGCCAAGGAATATCCCTCTTTGCCCAGCACTTCAGTAGTTTGTATGATTGTTTTATAATGCAAATAGATAGGTCAACACCAGCATGAAAATGGTAGAAGTTAGATGCACCACATTTTGAATCAAGTGTGTCAGAACAAGGTATCTTGAATTTTTTTTTTAAACATTTTAAATAAAAATCAATACTAAATTAGAGGACATTGTTTGGATTTAATATTTTAGTTATGTACCCATTTATATCTTTAATACTCTGAAAAATTTTTTTATTTCTGATCTTTTTTGAACTTTTATTACATCAGTGTCTCAATCCTTAGCTTCCTCTCACCCCCCCCAAGTCCTATAACTGTATTTCCCAGCCTGTTTCCTGACCCCTAAAGATCCTGGTCAGGTTTCTCCATCTTCACTCTTGGTGCTTTCTCATCAAAAGCAAAAGGTCAGGATAGCAATAGCGTATCTGCTTTTTCTCCATGGATGAAGAAGTTGAAGCCTTGGACATCCTCTCCTTCCCTTCAACAAGACCGTGAGTGATTGGCAGGCCCTAAGAACAAAGCCACTCTTTCATAGCCATGGCCCGGTGTGGAGGGCTTCTTCCACGGACGTACGTCAGCTGCTTGGACAGACAAAGGCTGCTAGTGTATGCCGCCTGTACTCTGAGGCAAGTGCCACACACAGACACAGTAACAGGAAGACAGCGGGTTCAGTTACCATCCAAGCACACACACAAAAACAAAGATGCTAACGTATGCATGTGAACAAGAAAACGTCCTACACAAAAACCCACAATATGAGTGCATGAACACAGAACAGACACATACTGTGCAGAATGTGCAGGCATGCAAATAAAGTATACAAACACACACACACACGCACACACACAATAGTTGCTTTCTTTGACTGGCTGGCATAAAAACACAAGCCAGTCCTGATCCTGGTATACTTTGTCCCACATGCTCCAGACACGCGCTGCTTACAGGATTATGTCACAAATGAGATGTTTACAGTTCTGTGTGACTGCATGTGTGTGTGTCGGTTACAACATTATTATGTTATTGCGTAACTCCGGACACCACTGAAAGAAAGAGAAACCTGCACGAAAAGGTTGAAACCAAAGTTGTCCAGATTATAATCATCTGAAGAGGAAATTTAAGCTTTTTAATGTTTTGTTTTACAGCGGATGTGTTTAATAAAATTTTGCAAAATGAAAATCAACAAATCAAAGGTAAAAGTACCTAAACATGAGCAATTGTCCAAGTATTGCTCACAGTGTAGCCAGGGTTTAGGAATGTAGAATAAAGTCCTCTGTTGAACTGAACAACTGTGACACAGCATGTTACAGCAAGGACTGTGAGTCAAAATTATGAAGAAAAAATTAAAATAATGGCAGGAAGGAAAAAAAAAACACAATTTAAAAAGGTAAGTATATAACTAAGATAAATGGAAAAGTTTTAAAACAAAATATACAAGAAAATTTCAGAAGAACAAGAAATAAAGCACATAAAGCAAAATTTCGGAAAATGCCAGAAGATATGTTTATATATGTATATATATATATATA
>CM047998.1:10895851-10913066 GCA_026261665.1 Melanotaenia duboulayi
GGATGTACAAGTACTTTTCCCATCTCTGCTTGTGTCTGAGAGTGTCTTAGTTGTTTCTCATCAGTTTTATGAAACCCTATATTTAGTTTTTCTTTTTAAAACATAATAGTATTTGCTTTTTAGTGGAAATTTCTTTGTTGGTGTTGTGTTTAGAGAAATATCAGTGTTTTCTGAAAGCAGTTGTGTTTTGTTGTACTTTCCATTTTATACTTAGTTTTTTTATGTTTTATTTTCTTTCTTTTTTTTTTTTTGCATTTCCTGAAATTTTGCCTTGTTTCATGCAATTTAGATGAATATATGATTTTGGTCTTTTCTGAAATGTGCTATTGTGTGTATTCATGTGTATTTTAGCCATTTTGGCTGTTTTCATTAATTGGTTGTTTTTTCTGAAATCCTTTTTCTTTTTTCCCCTTTTTCATGTTCTGCTTTGGTGTTTGCATTTCCTGAATTAATTTTCTTTTGTAACATTTGTTTTTTGAAGATTTAATGTGTTGTTATTGATGGTACTGCCTTTTGTTTTGTTTTCCATTTCATCATTTGTTTCTTCGTTGTATTCCCTAAAAAGTTGCCATTGCTGCATTTATGGGTTTCTTCTTGGGTTTTGCACCAACTGTTAAGTTTGCAAACTATTCATTTATTTATTTATTGATTGATTGTTTTGCAAGTTGATGCAACCAGCACAATTGTGACCAAAACTAAAACTCTAACCAAAACAAGGTTAGTATCTATGAGTACAAACACAGATGGTCATAGCACCCCTGGAATAAAATTCATCAGTTTTTCTTACCCCTCTGACAACATGCATTCCACATTAAAACATTTGCTGGTTTAGCCTACTGAATAGATGCTACTGTACTGTCAAGGAGTGGGCCTGTATCCCAGTTAGCAAGATGACTATTCCAGACTGACAGTAAGGAGAATACAAATGAAAATAGCAGCAGAGAAAAGCACTGGTCTCTCTCAAGCCAAGCATCTGCTAAGCATTTTAATGGGGATCAATGGAAGGGCAGGGACAGTAGATGGAGGGGTTGATTGGCTGGCCGGCCCAGTGCTCACACAGCCACCACTCTCCATACTGCCTGCACTGCTGTTTACAGCCAACACAAGCTGCTGTGACCTGCCTGCACACCCTGCATCTGCTGATGTGTATATCTCCTCTGTGTGGTGATTTGTGCATCTGAGCTGACTTGTGTTTTGTGTGCATGCAACATGAGCCAGTTTATGTTGTTGTCGTTGGCATTTAATTCTGTTTTAACAACATGATAAATGTGTATGTTGTGTGTGCCATGCGCATGCATGCATTAACTGCATCTGTCTACACATCTTTAAGAGTCTAGAGTATATTCATGTTTTGTGTGCAAGTCATTTGTGCACACGTGCAAGAAATTGCTCAGTAAGTGCATCTCGTGTTTGTCTGCATCTGCTTTCCATCTCAGGGTGCATTGTTTAATTGCACGTTGCACATGTGCCCTCTTCCCCCGGCTCTCGCACAGTCATCGATGGAGGCGCAGCACAGCAGCAAAGAAACAGTTAAAAGTGAGGCTTTCCAGCGTGCCAAATGAATCAGATTAATATTAGCCAAAGCGAATGTCATCATTGGCACTTCTCCTCTCCTTCTCCACCTCTCTATACCCCCCCACCTCCCTACCTCCCTGCCCTCCCTCTCATTCTCCTTGCTGTGTTTGGGTTTCTGAGTTCGGGGCGGTAATGAGGGACCGTTATGCAGTGCCATAAACGTTGGGGCTCGCTGTCAGTGTGCATAAAGGATGAGACAGAGAAGATGGCGCTGGGGTCAGGGGGGAGATAGAGGGAGAGTGTTGAGGACAGGATGGAGAAATATGTGTGTCAGTGAAACTGGTTGTCTCTCTCTCACACACACACATATACAAACGCAAGAAGTGAGCATTGAGCGGCAATGCAGACAGAGGGACAAGCTAGTGACAAATAGGCTCCAGTTTATGTCTGTCTTGCAGGTGCAATGCAGCGTGTGCAGCGCCCCCTACACTCAGCCTAAGGGAAGCAAAAAACTTATTGCTAAGAAGTGATAAAGCTGAGGTTTGATGACATTTTAATTCTTCAAGTTAAGTTTATAAGATTAAAACAACAGACTAAAATGGTGTCCTATTTAAAAATAACAAAAACACAAAACATGACAAAGTCCCCATGACAAACAGAAAACAACACAAAGCCCTAAATGTAAAAAAAACTCAATCCCAGTTATAAGTTAAGTAATAAAAATGGGTTTTTAATGAGTTCTATAAATGTCCATGGCTGGTGAGGTCCTGGTGTGGAGGGGAGGGCAGCATCTGATCACCAGGGGTCTCATTTATAAAGCTGGCGTAGATACAAAAACCAGTGTACACCAATTATAGTCAACTTTTAGGTTTTATAAAAACCAAACTTGGCAGGAGAATGTATCTCCATGGCAACTCTGACACTCCCATACAGAGAAAATCTGGAAAAACGGGAAACAGCGACACCAACGGCACAGAATAAAATCAAGGAAATGATGTGAAATGCGAGACATTGTGGACAATCAAATATTAACTTTCACACCACAACTAAAAAGAAATATTATTTTACAGTAAATAAACTGCTACCGATCTCAGATGTATCTGTACATTTTTAGTTTATTAATTTAAACAAACTAGTAAATTATGGGCATCAGTACTGTCATTTAGCAGATGCTTTTCTCCAAAGCGATTCACCCCTGTGGGATTCAAACTTTGGTCTCCTGCATGGTAGACGGATCCCCTACCGACTGAGTTATCCAACTGCACCATCCGATGTCTCTGGCCTGTCTTGCCTTCTTACACGACATTGACAGCATCTGCCACCTGCTGCTCTCCTCTACCTTTCTTACACTGGTAATGCCCACGCCGTGGCCTATTATTAAAACCGTTTTACATTTCTAAAGGCTTTGGAAGGAGTGGGTAGTGTTGAAAGGTTGAAAAGATTAGAAGGACCTAGCCCATTTAAACACTAAAAAACAAACAATTAACATTTAAAACGCACTCTAAAATGGTCTGGGACCCAGGGAAGAGAAGCTAAAACTGGTGATATGATCGCCTTTACGTGTCCCTGTTAAAAGTCGAGCAGCCACATTTTGAACAAGCCACAGGTGAGACAGCAGAAACTGACTTATAGCTGATTTAAATAAATAACTATATAAAAATTCATTTTAAAAGGCACCTTAAAATACACAAATGTATTTTATACAAAATCTTAAGGAAAAAAGGAAAATTAAATTCAGGAAAAGTTAATAATAGATGATGCTTAAATCAACAAATTAAGCTAAACTAAGTCAATATAAAGGGGGTTTCAGCATAAAGTTCTCTTTTTTTTAAAAAAACTATATTTACTAACCATAATCAGGTACTTGTACTGCATCATGAAATAATACAGGAAAGTAAAGGAACTAAAAAAAAGACCAAATAAATTAAAATAAGGGGAAAAACTGCCATTTAAGTTTAAACTGAATCAATTGTCCTTTGCTTGGCAGTTGGATGTCTGTCTCAACTGCTCACCTCCACCCCGTCTTGCGATCTGACTCATGTCTTTAAAAGCTAGCACAGTAGAATCTTGTTTCCTGTAGGTGTGTCACCTCTGTCGTTGCTGCAGAAGGAAAACATGCAAAATTCAGCTGTACTGCAGCTTTCGGTTCATCTACAGTGACTTGGAATGTATTATTTACAAGTAATACTAAGGACTCTTGACGAAACACCAGTTCGTATCAAGTTTGGAAGGAGAACATGTTGAACCTGAACATGGGGAACAGATACATGACAAAAGAGTAGCAGAGGAAAGTCACGTTTCCATGTATCATTTCACACATTTGTGTTATTAGTAGTTGATGTCCACGCATGTTAATATCCAGAGGCCACAGCCTAGAAACATCCTGAGCAGCAAAGAAATACTTTTACTTCTCTGGGCTGCATCTCTGCAAAAGAAGCATCAAGGAGCCGTGTATCAATTCACTTCACCCTTCAGTGTGTAGGGTTACAGGCACAGGTGAGTAGACGTATGGGTAGAGTTTGACCTGGCCAAGCTCCAGTTCCTAAGGGCCACAATCCAACAGGTTTTTAATGTAAACATGCTCAAAGTGTCAAATAAATGAGTGATTATGCAGAACTTTATAAGCTGTTGGATCTATTTAATTTGAGTCAGGGACACATTGAAAACCTGCAGGACTGTGGCCTTCGAGAACCGACTGGACATCCCTCAGGTAGTCTAGGCACACGAGGATTGTATCAATGGTGAAGCACTTTTACCCTTCTAATTATAGTTGAGTGTGTTTACTTGAACAAGTAAAAAAAAAAAAATAAAAAAATCTACATCATCTGGGTGGTTTAGTCCCATTTTTAAAGTGTGGATTTACTATGATATCAGTTAACATTTGATAAATTTTAAAGTTTCAGATTTAGTTTTTAGATTTTTATTCAGATTTAGTCTAAAAATATTTGCGTGCCATAGGTTTCCATTAGCTTGGATCATTTCTCTTTGAGCTCTGTCTTCACAAAATGATAAAAATAATTAACATAACCAACTCTGTGACTCAATTATCAAAGACAAAATGACGTTTTGGATCATTTCACACTCATATAATGTTATCTTTGACCCAGTGTGATGTAATTTTGTTGGTACCTTAATCAGTACCACCTGTTCAATTGCTTGTTAACACAAATAGCTAATTAGCCAATCACATGGCAAAAGCTCAGTGCATTGAAATATATAGGCATGGTCAAGACGACTTAATGAGGAAAGAGGAATTGAATAACTTTGAATGTGGCATGGTTACTGGTCTTATTTTTTAAAAAACTGCTGATCTACTGGGATTTTCACACATAATCATCTCTAGGGTTTACAGAGAATGGTCTGAAGAAGAGAAAATATCAGCAGTTCTCTGGACCAAATGCCTTGTTGATTTCAGAGGTCTGAGGACAAGGAGCCGGCCAAGAACTGGAAACTAAGGCTACAGTTTACACAGACTCACCAAAACTGGACAATAGAAGATGGAAAAACATTGCCTTGTACGATAGGTTTCTATTTCAGGTGTGACATTTAGATGNACATTGCCTTGCACGATAAGTTTCTATTTCAGGTGTGACATTTAGATGATAGGATCAGAATTAAGTAAAAAAACAACATGAAAGCATGGATCCATCCTGCCGTGAATCAACAATTCTGGCTGCTGGTGGTGTAATGGTGTGGGAGATATTTTCTTGGTATACTTCCCACATTGCAAGAAATGTTTGACCCACATCTGCATTTCTGTTTGGCCTGGATTTACTAGAGTATTGTTGCTAATCATGTCTTGTATACCCATCTTCTTCTGATGGCTACTTCCAGCAGAATAATGCACCATATTACAAAGCTCAACTCCAAATGGTTTCTTGAACATGACCATAGATTCACTGTAATCCAATGACCTCCACAGTCACCAGATCGCAATCCTATATATATATACAGTATATATATATATGTAGTCAATATGGAGCAAACCCTCTGAGGAACAAGTATTCTCCGTGAAACCAAAGATTAAGGCAGTTCTGAAGGTAAATAAAGAGGCTAGTGACTTTATTTCTCTTTCCAGCAATGAACAACTATCGTAATATTACAAGCAGTCATGCAGGTAATAAGTTTTGAAACCAAATTTCAACTAAAGTTCTATTTTATCCAGGTTTTGCCTTTACTAATTCTGCACTTGATGATCGAATGCAATCCAACAACTAAGGATAACTTTAAAAACATGTAAATATTGGCTTGATAGAGCCTGAAAAATAAGGTGATGTTTGAGGTAAAAAGAGCATAAAAAAATTAATTTGTTACCAAAAAGCATACCTTTTAACTTTGTAGTTTTCACTTTGAGCCAATGTGCTTCGCTAATCAATGTCTCTCTGGAAGAAATCCAGCACTTCTCTCTCTCACACACACAAACACACCTTTAAAAAGCTTTCGATATCATTAGCTGTCATGTTTCACGGTAGGTAACACAACAGTGCACGGGTATAAACAGCTCACTAGCGAGTCTAGAGGGTATAGTCTGTGTGTTTGTGTGAGCGTGCACTCACAAACAAAGATGCATGGGGAGTGTGTGAGTGGATTACAGCAGGTTCACAGTGTGTATGGGGAAAGCGTGGCAGCAACTTGGCTCCATAATGGGATTTCTCAGTGCTTCTGCTCATGCTTACATACACACTGGCACACACTGACACACAAATACACTGATCTCACCCCAAACAAGCAGGTTAGCAGTAACAAAGCAGAGCACATATCCTGTCTGAGCAGTAAGAGGTAAGCTGCAGCAGATCTCCAGCTCAGTTAAAGACACATATCCCCTCACCTCTCCTCCTCACAAAAGCCACAGGGGAGGAAGAGGAGGGGCTGAGGAGGAAGGGTGTATGTGGAGGGATCAGCTACATTAGACAGGGATGAGGGATGCTGTAGTAAAGCTGGATGAGGGTGAGGGGAGGTTGTAAAGAAGACACTGTACCATACTTAAAAAAAAATAAATAAAACAACTGATTTGAAAACAAGTCAGGGAGCATAGAAAAAAATAAAGATTTTACTTTTTAAGTCTTTACTTGTAAGGGTGCTGTACATTTAGAAAGATTTGGTGGCAAGCAGCAAGTTTAGGGTCTACACCTCGGTCATCAATCAGACTGTGTGCAGAGCTGCATGGAATTTCACTCCTATCTGCGATTGCTTATTGTTGCTAATGTTTAAGCCGATTTCTATTTTCAGAAGCTACATTTTACCTCAAAAAAGATGTTTTCCTCCAGAAATTAAGACAATGCAAAAATGCTTAATATTCATGAAGACAATATTCATGTTTCCTTTACCAAAGTCTCACTTTGCACACCATCATTTTAATTAGCAGAAAAAAGAAAAAAACACTGCATATGGTTTTAAAAAGCAGGTTTGACTGAAAAAGTAGAAAAACATGGCATTTATAAGAACTGTAACCATACATTATATATATCTCTGCATGAGCATCCATGCGCAACAGTCTATGCCTCTTTCTTGGGGAAAAAAACATTTCTTTAACATTGTGTTACATATATATGGTAACATAGCTGCTAATGCACAGGATGCAATGAACTTTTAATTGCAGATTAATACATAAATTAACTAAAAAAAACATAGATTAAAAACTCTAATCTGGGTATCCTTCAGTTTTGAATTGTTAACAGTAAACTTTTTGACTGGGTAAAGGAGTTTCCACAGGCAGTTAACTACTGCAGCACCTGGACTTCGTCCAGTTTGAATTCTTTTAAAATCTATCCAATGCTAATATTAAGCATGAGTACAAAAAAGCATCTGTAATGTCTATGGCAAGGCTAAATGCACACAACATTGACCAGGTTACTGAGAGCCAAAAGTGATGGGGTATCCGTGGTCTTAAAGGGATATTTTGGTTTCTTTTTAAGTGGGGATGTATAAGGTACTTATATTAATGTTAGACCCACAGCAAATGGTTCTGTAAGTGCTCGCTGTCTGGAAATTCAAAAACAAATCCTGACACACAAGCTCAGCTAAAACTTACCCAGACGAGAACCAGAAGAAGAGCGCATTTTTAAATAATGAAAAACTTTCATTAAGAGATATTTTATCACTTTCTGGACAGTATCACTTCTGCATCAGACCGTTAACACAGTGTTTTGTCAATCCCAGAACCTCTGCCTGTTCACACAGTGCTGGTTTAACATGTGGCAGCATGAAACATGTAAAACAGTAAAGTAAAAGATGCATAAAGCAAAATCCACCACATAGGATTTTTTCTTCTTCTATGGCTCATGGATTCAAAAAGAGAAATTAAAAAAGCTGAGTGACTGAAACAAACAAACAAACAAAATGTCAAATGGAATAAACCAAAATAAATATAATAAAGACCCATATGAAACATAGCAATCACGATAGACAGAGATAAAACATTACTATAAAGACAAACCGACACAAAATGAGGAAAATTATATTTTATAATATGTTAAGAAAGGTAAAATTTGGGTACAAAACAATCACAGCTATGTAAAATGACATGCAATGACATTTTTTTTTAAAGACACAAAATCATCTCAAATAGGGACGATAAAAAAATCAAAAAAGTTGAAAAAAAAAAAGCAACAAAATTACATTATGGGTGGCAAAATAAGCACAGGAGACTAAATGAGAAAAAAAATGAAGAAGAAAAAGACAAAACATACAAACAAAATGACACAGAATTGATACAGAACGGCAAACTAGCCACAGTGGGGCAGAAAGAACCACAGAAGATGCAAATATAACCACAAAGTCAAGTCAGAAAAAAAAGTGGGAGCCACAACTACCAGAAATTGCATCTATGTAATTTATAACTATCAAGTTTCCAGCTGACACTTAACTTGACTTGGTCACGTAAACATTAAGTTACTTGGATAAATTGGGACTTTTTTAATTTTTTAAAATTGTAAAGTTTTAGTTATCCATGCATGTGAGGCAGGCAGGCATGCTGCTGCCTCCTTATGACATTTAGGCTGCTGCCCTTTCATCATGAAGCCTTTCTTGATTTTATTTACTTGGGTTGAAGATCTCCATGTACCACCTTTAAATGTCATTGAATATGCATAAACACCAAAGAACAAGCTGAAGGAGATGAAGTTAGGAGAAGTGGTGAGGGAGCTTCAACCTCTAGAATATTCTGTGGCCAGAAATAACCAACCACAGGCCATCTGGGGACACCGCATGCTGCTAGCACTATTTAGCAAGCTTTAAAACCCACATCATTATCCCAAGCCATCCAGCTCCCCTCCCAGGTGTGGTGGGGAGCTAGGTGCACCTCTACCTCTTTGTCTTTTTGTCCCTCTTTGCCCTGCCATCTCTCAACACACCTGGAGGGAATTCAGCCAAACCATCACCGTGAATGTGTCACAGTCTGAGAAGCACAAAAATTACACACCTTACTCCTGCGGAGCTGAAAGCACACAAACACCTGAGCAGAAATGTGTTTTGGGCTCACAGGGTGACTACCTTGTAATTCCACCTGAAAACAGAGCCTCCTTCAGTGTGGCCCCAAGACAGTATTAGCCTTCACTCTGCAAAATTCCTCCAGCGTGTCTTTCCAGAAAATATTACACTGTAGAAGGCATTGTGGGGAAAATATTGCCAATAGGAACATGTTTAGAGTGAGGGAGTTTAATCAGAGCTGCCTTTTTGGGGTGAAGAGCTGTTTCTCTTTGAGAGAGGTAAAAACTTAATGTGCCATGCTGGGAAAAAACAAAATTAAATAAAAAAAATCTAAAACAAAAGACCTGGCAGTGCTCTTTTCTTCAATCTCTCCTTATCTTTTCCAAGCCCTCTGCTCATCCCTCCCTGGCTCCCACTTTTCACTGCTAACTCAAATGAGGTCGGGATCCGGTCTTTTTCTGCTTTCTCACTCTCCCTCTCCTCCCACAGAGCAGAGGAAAAGTAAGTAAGGAAACTCTCCAGGCTCAGGAGGCAGGGAAGACAACTGTCCCCTCTATGCTCGGGGCTGAAGCTGGCCAAATAAAATAGCGAATGCTGCACCAGGAAATGGCTAGCCAAACACAGTAAGCCATGAATCTAGGGTTGGCAGAGTGGAGGGATTTCTCCATGCGGTCCACAGGCAGCTTGCATGACTATAAAAGTCCTTTTGTATCGAAAAGACATCTCCCAAATGGGTTTAACAGCAATCCGAGTAAGGGAGCGTCACTGAACTTTTATGCCACCAACCAGCCAACTAAAGGTGCTGATAGTGGTGTGCCACTGCTATGAAAGACCATAAAACTGGCCCAAAGTTACCTGGACAACCTGGAGACATTTTACAGTTAAATGTAATCAGTTGTGTTATAAAGGACCACAGGGAGACAGATCAGGATTAACAGGATTTATTCACAGCCAAGGAACAGGAACAGTTTTCTTACTACGAAGCATGTTCTTTGGAGTCATCAGATCAGCCAGGGGAGTCGGAGCAGGGAAGAGAAAGAGGGAGTCTAACTACGCTAAAATGAGGTCCAACAGGGAATGAGTGTGATGCTGGAGTATATGTAGCCAGGTGAGTAGACTGACTGCGGGTGTGAACAATTAGTATTCTGGAGATTGACTGCGGTGGTGCATGGCTGGAGTGGGTGTGTCCGTGGGTGTGTCCTTATAATCTGTCCTCTTTTATCTGAAACACTTTGGCTTTAGGAATCTACCATCCACATTGGCTGCTGAAGAGAAAGGCTCATTTAGAGCCCATATTACAATAATAAAATCACACTTAACTAACTTGTTAATGATAAATAACTTCTTAAAATGTTTGGTTTTATACTTTAAATAAGAGTATAGTTGAAAATATATCCTCTTTAAATGTCGACAAATAGAAATTTAGTCTTTCACTTTTCTTTTTTACATGATATGAACATTTTAAATCTAAATATAGAGAATGTGGCACAGTCTATTTATGGTTAATAAACAGACTTCCATTTACATGTCTGATTAAGCTCAGAAATAAAGATATATTTTGATATTTTAGTTGCTTTTTTGTGATTTGATAGAAATAGAAGTGAATATGTTTAGTGTGTGACTCTGGCACCTAAATTAACAATCAAATCAAAATCATGTTGCAGAATCTATAGCAGTAAAAAATTGAATTGTTGATTTGTGATTAATCTTATAATGTACACCCCTAGCAGCAGGTGCAACACATTAAATTGTGAATAATTCAAAGATGATCGCTTCCAAATTTGGTTATGGTAATCATAAAAAAAAAAAAAAAAAAGTGTTTCATGAATGCCGAAAGCTGAGATTTTTGGTTCCTCTGGGGCCACCGAGTGTGAAAGAAACGAGGTGCTGCAGATGCTGTGAGCTGCAACACCAAACTCCACATAACACAGTCAAATAGTTGTGTGTTAATTCTGCCAACTGAGTTAATCTAAACAGAAATTACATCTCTCTGCACATTCTGAGCCCAGACATCCCACACCACCCATCTCTCTCACCTTCTCTCACCTCAGGAAAAAGAGAGGGCGCTCTGTCCTGGCCACCGCAGATGAGGGAAGCCAAAGATTACTGTAGCCACCATGGAAATGTTAGAAGTGGGTGGCAATCACTGGGGAGTGGAGGTTTGGGAGGGCAGAAAATAGTGCACATGAATCTGCTATAAATGAAGCACTGTCCCAGTGATAGAACTGAACGTCCTCGTTGAATTTGATAGATAATAGGTTATTTAAAGTGATCTATAATTTCCAAATATGGATAGAATACAGATACTTTTCCACTATAATCAACCACTCTAGTTCATTTCTAAAAAAAAAAAATGATAATAAAAAAATAAAAATAAAAAGAGTGAAAATATAAAAAAAAAAAACAAAGAAGAGAGACATTTTTGAAAATAGAATAAAACTTAAGACCTGTCATTTCTTAATTTGTTTAACCTCTATTAAACAAACTTCCAAAATGGGACCAAAGTCCAATGAAACAAACCTCATTCTACACTGAAAAGATTAATTATATTATTACAATCTGAGAAATATGCTCAAAAATATTTGCAGGGACAATAAAATAAGAAAAAAGAAAACTGATTAGCATTTTGGAAACTTACCATCAATACAATACAATCAGTAGATTATTTGATAAATGGTGAGGGTGCCAGGATTGGATATTAAAGCAGCTACCACCAAAGGCTTAATCTTTCTAAGCAAGGACGGGTTATGGCCTCACCAAAATAAATAAATAAATAAATGAATAAAAAAAACTTCCTATTGCAAGCTTGCAAAAAATGTAAATCAAGATAATAATAATAATAATTGCATACAACATCCAACATAAAATCTTTTTGAAACAATACATATTCCTGATTTTTTTAAATTTTTTTTATCTAAAGTTAACTATTTTGTTGATATTTATCTTCAAGACGCAGGTTAATGTGTGTGTGTGTTTTAGTCCTTTTCAAGTGCAGTCATTTATCTGCAAATGAACTAAAAGCGAGTCTTGTAGCCAGAACATAACCGAGGCCCCTGGATTTTGATCTTAGTACTCTGGGAAACTTCAGGTCATAAAAAAGTGCTCATCAGTGCAGTGGAGGAGTATGGACGTATGGAGAGCGACTGGTGCATAAGTTAGTGGAATTATGTGGCCCATAGCTGCAACAGCTAGAGGTACAAATGTTCACCGGCAGGATTAGATAATGCTATTATCAGAATGATAGTAGCATTAGAAAGAAGCATTAGCATGGATAATTCCACAGATTCAGCAGCAGAGAATTGCCATTTAATCGGTGCATTATACCCAAAGAGATGAGATTCCAGATATAGAAAGGCACTTGCGCTACAAAGAATCAAAACTTGACGGTAAATCTCAGAATTACAAGTCATCACGTTTCCGTGTCTTGTTGAGTAAACAGGTGTTTAACAAAGGATGATCACACACACCTCTTTGCAGCAAACTGGGGAAACAAAGGCAGCACAAACACCTTCCATATCTGGTGTGTAATTTCCATTTAACCACTACAAAGTCTTTGTTTCTATCTTCCAGAAATACAAAAGTAAGCTGATGGTGGAGGGAGAGCATGCGTTTTCTCTACAGGTATTGCTTGTAATTTATTTAGCTACACTCACGTCTTAAAGCATTTCTGAGCATGACATGTGGCAAGTAAGTTAGAAATAAAGTTTCTGCCTTCATTCATCTTTTGTTTGGGATGAGCTCAAAGCTAGTTATACCAATAGCTTGATTGATGTGAAAGTAAATAATAGTTTTGCTGCTGAATAATGAAGGAAAAATGTAAGAAATCATAATAAGTGGAAATTATGTCTATAAATGCCACCTGAAGCATATTTCTTTGAACCTTAAGCCTTGTATTACATTAACTGTGCATTGCGATCCTAAGAGATCTCATCTGAACACCTCCAATGTTAAAAAGTTTGGAGCCCTATATGAAAACAACAGTTTGCGATGGATCCAAACAGATAAAAAGTTTCTGAACAAAACAACTTTACCAGGTTCGACCTCCACTAGAGCAGGTATACACCGTGCACGCTCCGTTTATTCCACATGGCACTGCCAGCTCTTGCGAAGGTGGAATGGTAGCGATGTTGGTGTGGGAGGTCTTTTTTTTTTGCATGTTACAGTAGCAAGAGGCTGTGAACACACACAGCTGCTGCCACATGAGGAAATGTGCCTGCTTATAAATAGTATGCCACTATTTTGTCTTTATATATTTAGCTGATGGATATTTTAATGCAAATTAATGTGGTGGGATTGGAGAGGGGTGTTTTTGTTGACTGGAATTAGTGTTGTGAGCGAGCTTTCTTCTCTATTCTCTCCCTTCCTTTCTCTCCTCTCCAAATTACAGCTATTAAGACAAGACTGGTGTGAGCCAAACACGGCGCTCCACTTAATGTGATTTCCCCCGCACTGAGAAAGGAATAAGAGGCAGTGATTCATGGGAGCTCCACAAAAAGCCTGAGAGACGGGAAGATGTCCACCTCCGACATGCGCTGAACACAAACACTGGGCTTGTTTAAGTGTGTAATTGCATATGTGTGAGATTATTGCATGCTCATGTGTGTGCAAGCACGCTTTTGTGAGTGGATGAGCTTAAAACGAAACATTATGATTTTTGACATCCTGCATTTAAGTCTGGCCAGTTCTCACACTCATTTAATGAATAGACTGCCAGTTTCCAAAAACCCGGTTTGGGAGTAAGCAGCCATGGCCCCTCATCTTGATGTGGCTTTATAGTGTTTCTGAAAAATGATCTCCCCCTTAGTCACATACAACTGAGGAGTAATGTGACAGCAAAACGCAGGATCTTTTTCAGTGTCTGCTATGCCAGCTTTCAACACCCGGCATAGGCAGAATTAAGGTTGACAGCTGTAGTTGAGGACTAGTGGTTGGTCAGGCTCTGGGGATGTTGTACGGGAAGAGAAGTATACACCACCAAAGGGTGCAGGAAGTAGTGAGAAACTCAAGCAGTGGGAACGTTATAGTCCAATTTGCCCCAAAGTACAGCCCAAAACCTGTTAAGAAACCCTAAAAAGAAGGGAGGGTAGGTGCATGGCAGAATGAGGAGGCCATCTGAGGGCATCTGGTTCGAAAAGTTAAAGAGTAAGTCCTGAAAAACACCAGAGTCAGGACACAGGAGATTGGAGATACTGTAAACCAGCTGGTAAAGAAAAGTCCTCACTTAACAGCTTTGTCAGATTTAAAAGAACATGTTGAGCTCAGGGAGAAATGTAGCATAGCGCTTTTTTAACAAAACGTCTCTGATTTTTGGGGAAAAATAACATGTGGCATTCTTTAAACAAGCCACAATGACCAACCCAAACTCGGTGCAGCTCTGCAGTAGATCCGCCTTCTAAATCTCAGGGCCAAGTAGGCCTGGCCTGCCCCATAGATCAAGGCTTAATGTAGCCTGCAGCGCTGGCAGGATGGCTGAGACAAATGACAGTTCACTGAGGTGGGGTCCCTGGGCAGAGCTTGGCCTGGCCTCTGGCGCTGGACTGGGGTTAGCTGCAGCCTGCAGGACAGAGAGTCCGAGCAGGAAGGGAGGCGGAGAGTGCAGAGCTGGGAGGGCTCGCTGGCTCTGCTAATGGGTCCCCAGACAAGCAAGCTTGACCTTACAGGCCCAGTGCATTCATTACCAGTTGGTTAGCAGCTAGCACGAGGGCAAACAGCTCCTGCTAGTTAACTGCAATAAGAGGTTAAAGCTTGCTTAAAGGGCACATGGAGACTTCTGTTAGTTGATGTCATCTTTGTGGAATTTGATGCATTTGCTGTCTGGACTGATGAGGCATGACAAATAAGACACTAACACTGTCAAGAGAAGCTGAAACAGTGACACTAAACTAGAGCAACAAGAGGAAAAATGAAGAATCTGAGTTAATGTTTGAGCAAAAACCTACATTTTCTTGTAATCTAACACTTTGCTGAAAATAACAGGACATGCTCCCACAAAATGGTACTTTAAATAGAACATATTTCTCAACAAATGTTTACTGAACAACAGCTGAAGTCTTATATGAAGTGAGAATGAGAAACATTTCATTTTAAAAAACCTCAGCAGATTCTTTCAAAACACCACTGTCCCAACTTTTTAAGTTCTTGTTGCTAGCTTTAATATTCTAATCAAATTTCTCAGTCTCTATGCAAGACATTGTTTATTTCTCATTTTAAATAAATAATAGACATCTTTTGCATCCTCACATGAAGCACATCGGCAGTCGTAGAAGTTCACATCATAGTCCATCCCTTATTTCTGACACATACGCAAACAACTTGACCAAAACGACCTACTGGATGTCCCCTCATCTCCATGTAGCTATCATTTTCCTCTAAAGATGTCCATGCAGCAGTAGCCCACAGTGCCTGTGAACTCTGCATACATTATCCCTCTCTACCCTGCATGGGGCTCTGAGCCCATTTATCAGCATCCCAGTGCCTTGCAAGGTACCTGCTGCTCTTCTAACTGCAGCCAGGCTGCGGCCTTACCGCTTCTGCAAATCACGGGATGCGGATTTTTAGCTAAAATAAAAACATACTTGGATATTTTCTTGACTGCATGTATCTGCAGATGATAGAAAATGAAACAAGTTTAAGGAATGGATTACAGGTGGCTTTTCAAAGAAGCGTTAACTGGGGCATGGCGGCCTGGCACACTCTCTCCTCAGTGCCGGGCCTAATGATTTCTAATGCTGCTAAACATTACAGCGCTGTGAAAGCTCTGCTTTTCACTGGGGACGCGGCCGCAAATCTCCCATCGCATGTTCCCTTTGTTGATTTTTGTGAGACAACAACACGGCAGCGCTTATCTCCATTACAGACCAGCACCGCGGGGAGCTTTCCCAAAGCCTCTCGCCCAACGCCTTATTAGCAGCTACTCCCTTCTGTCTCCCCCTCATCCTCCCAACTGGGAGCAGATAGACGAAGAGAGAGAGAGTATTATCCCGCCGTCTCTTCCTCTGATGCGCCCGAGCTACATCTATTCACACGCTGCTGGGCCTGGATGGCCCCACATTCCTTCTTTCACAGTCTCAATCATGTATCACACCAAGAGGGAAGGAAAAAAAAAGACGGAAGAGTTTCTAGTTATTTATAAGCCTATACAAAAGGTTGGCTGTTAATTTTAAAGCCTGTAAGAAGATGAGGGTCTTTTGTGCTTCTTTGCATTGTGGGAAACAAAAACAGGGATAAAGCTGTCAACACTGATAGCTTCATATTGGTGACTCAGCTAAGTTGCATCTCGAAAGGGAGCACAATGAATTTCTTATTAAAGCAGCGATCTTGTGCAGTGATTATAAGCATCTTTCTTCTTTTTGGGTTCTTCCCCAGAAGTATCCATGCTGGCAGCCTTCATCTGGTCTCTCTTGTTTGTTTAGAGTGTCTTTATTTGTTTCTCTGAAGTCTTGGGACTAATTATGACCATATGCCTGGCCAATACACCCCCCTCTGAGCCAATAGTATGGGAGCCTGTTACTTCTCCATTTTAATCACAACTAATGCCGTTAGCCTGACTTTTTCCTGTGGTGTTCTGCAGAATAATTATCTCCCAAAAACTAACATAAGGAACACTGAGACAGGCTAACACACAGGGAAAGTAGCTCACACCTCTCACATTGGAGCAGCTAATCCATTAGACTTTGACACCCAAAATTTATCACCTTTCTCACCTGAGACAAGCAGACGGCTTTCCTCAGGTGTGATTATGTTTATTTTGTGGATGTGAAGTGACTGGGAAGAAGCAGCAGTGTCATGGGTTCAGTGTTGGCCCACCACTTTGGGTGGGGGGACAAATGAGTTTAGTCTGGGTGTGGTGCTGAAGGGCGATGGGAGGACAATTGACTACAAAGTCAATCATAGAAATGACATAGTGTTTGGTCAAAGTAACTAAACAGGAGTGTGGGGCATTAAAAGAGGGGAGAGGTCTGGACTTGGCTCAAGTATTCTAGTGGCTGTTAAGAAGCCATTCCTAAGGAGGAGATACAGGGAGAAAACATGGAGGTATGCCACATGACTGGACTGGAAATCAGTGACAGCTGGTCTTATAAAGTGATATATCACCTGTCTGGACATCCACTTGACTGAAGCAGTGTGAGATCATACATGGCCATACATGACTGTAGAGGCCATTTATCATGGTTCCGGGTTCTGACTGTGTTTAGTTTTGGTCATGTTTCTAGTTTTTGTTCTATGTTTTTTGGTGTTATGGACTTAGTTTTGTGTTTCTTTGGTTTCTGTT
>CM047998.1:10921100-10934856 GCA_026261665.1 Melanotaenia duboulayi
GAGCAGTGTTTTAGACAAGAAAATCAGTGGTAATATTAAACTTTGTTAAATATTTTCCAAGTATCTAGATGTCAAAGGATGCAAACAAATAATACAAAAAAAGGTCCCCAATTATTTTTTCACATTTCATGTGACTTTACAGACGTGAGGGAGATGTAATAAGAAATACATTTACTGTTAAACCAAGAGCCGGATATCTGCCCTATTTCCCAGTTACTTGTTTCTCCATATCTCTCNGTTTCATCTCAGTAACTTGTTTCTCCATATCTCTCTCTTTCTTTTCTCCCTTCAATGTCTTCAGTAAACCCTGATCTCTGTTCTGCAGTTTTTCTTCTTCTTCTGTTGCTGCTTCTTCTTCTTCTTCATATTTCTTTGCGGTTGGCAAAAACAAATTGGCCCATTATTGACCCCACGTGGTCTGGAGTGTGGACCAGAATGTTTTCAAGAGCTCAAATTGTCAAAATGTTTGTTTGTCTGCTAGATTTTCACAATCCCATCCAAGTCCCTTCAAGTCTGATATATACAGCAACTTCATGGAAGATTTCAAAAGCAGCTTTCCAGGGTTCTCCATCAATTTCAAACCCAGATCCATTGTTTCTTAGCTCCACAAAAATCTGACTCATTCATGAATGACTTGACTTTAAAAAGAGAAATCAAATATTTACTATTAGAAGTATTAAAAATTAAACTTAAAATAAACATTTACCTTCGGTTAAGTAATGATTGGCCTATAAGTTTAGATGGAGTAAAATGTCTTACTAGGAGGTAGCTGAAAAAATGTGTTTCTTCTGTCATTGTGCAGAAAAAAAACAAAACAAAACAAAAACAGGAGTGCACAAACTTGGTGAGTTTGGAGACTATTTGTTTTGGGAATCTGGGAATCAAGCCNGTGCACAAACTTGGTGGGTTTGGAGACAATTTGTTTTGGGAATCTGGGAATCAAGCCATACCTACATGTGTTGTTTTGTCAAATGTAAACTAATCACCATCCCAAAGTACTCTGAATCCTGGAAACTTTAAACCAAAACCATTTGTTTTATCCAAAAATTAATTCTCATCAAAAGTAACATTTCAAAGACAGGAACCTTTTTCCTTTTTCCTGGGCTCTTTGGGATGCCATCATGATGGGGTTTACATCCCTCAACATTTCTAATTGGTCAAGTGTTCCCAGTGTTTTATTTCTGCCTTACTGTCTCATTCTTCAACGTTTAATCCCCACCACCCTGTAAAATCTCTTAAGTTGTACTGGTGCCACAGCAATACGAGACATTAAGGACCTCGATCAGCTGGAGAGATCCAGGCAAATCTTTGAGCTGCACTGCTCCAACAAGCTTCAAAATTCAAAAATTAGCTCTGATCAGGACAACAAAGCAGTGAAATCAGAGTAACGAAATATTAACCCAAATTCCAGTTATGTACCATTTACAGATTAAATTAATTCAGTTGAAACTTCCTGGTTTGACTGCTGTTACCGCTTCTTTCAGGGGTGAAGGACGAGTGATCGTCTACTTTAACTCTTCAGTTGGGGTAAAGAGCAGCATTCAAATGGTTCAAAGACATGTGCTCCTTGATGTCCAGAGCTAAACCTTACCCTCATACAAAAGTGGAAAAGAAAGTAGCAAAGCCAAGGAGAGGGATAAGGACCGAGCCTTAATTTCCCAACATGTACTTTAGAATTTGTTGAAAATAAAAAAGACCCTGAAAAACCCTAGTTCTTTCAAATGATTTTAAATTCAGCATTGCATTTTCTTGGGTTCCCAACAACATATCTACTAAGTTTGAAATAGATTGGAATACAGAAAAGTCAAAGAAACATAAGCAAATTCCTGGATTTGTCTATTCAGTGCTACTCAACACAAGCTTGGTCCTCGTCTCAAAATCAGAGTGGAGATCTGACCTGATGTGTGAAACTGGGGAGGAAATGCACCGTTAATTACATCTAACTGCAGACCTTTAAAGCCAACATCTGTATGGTGCATGTAGCCTCATCAGGAAAAAAAAAAGAAAATCAGTATAATGGTGATTTACTCTTGAGTTAAAATGGCCGATTGTTGCTGGTGACAAACCTTAAAACAGAGTCAAAAAGTGTCATCTAACTTCTTTGAAATGTTATCATGCCGATCAGAGGACATTACCTGGGCTTTCATGCTGGGGAGCTACAGCACTGAGAGCTCTCCAGCACTCCACTCTTTTCACTCTCCTCGCTTCACCACAGCTGGGGGAGAGGAGCATCGGCAGCCGTTAGGATAATAAAGAGAGGGCCAGCAATGGCTTGTCCCCTCTGAGGCCCTTTTCATGCTCTCAGGTTGAGTCACAAGAGCCCACTTCATTGTCGTTATCCAGGGATGGGAAGTACATAGCATCTCTTTAAAACTCTGACCCGGCCTTTTAGTCCGGTGTGCTCGGGGCTGATTATCCACACTCACTGTTTTTTAAAAAAAAATCACATGCACACACAGAAATCCTCTTACAGAAGAAGAGCGGCACACATACACTCACATTGATACAGTATAGACACATCTGCAAAGTGGCTCATATGAGATGAGGTTGCAGGACAGACTCAGGGACAAATCTTTATTGAGAGGGAAGAAGCGTTTAGCCCCGAAGCTGAGGAGACTTTAAGCGATTCGAAGGTGTGGGAGTTGTGCCGGTGAGCTCTTCCTGCAGTATTTTCTCATGTTTGCAGTGAGTCAGTCGGACTGTGAGCTGAGAACTGAGGGCTTTCCTTCGCCAGGCCTCCCTTTTGAAGATGACCTTGTGCTGAAGGTAAAACACACTGAATGTTTTAACAGGTGCTCAAACTTTGATGCTCTGCTGTGTGGTGTGAAGCCCGGGCTCATCTCATGCCAGCCAGACTACCAACCGGTCCTCTCCAGGCCTGAGCTCGCCTATGACAGGTGAAATTTGAAATTCCTTGCAGAGATGAACAAACAAGCGACTCATCAAAGTTGCATTTATTTCTGTGTGTGTGTGTATGTGGGTTTGTGCTTTTCTCAGACGCCCCCAGCTATGTTTACTCATTAGCTCGTCACATCCATTGCTGACTACATGAAAGATGGAGCCAAGGACTGATAATGAAAGACAATGCTGTTAACAGCAACAAACAGCTCCAGGAAAACCCCACTGGGAGGCTGCTCGTCTGGTCCGCGTCACAGGGACGGGTGGTATCTGTTGTTCTTAAAACACAATTAATCAGACTTTTAGATGAAACTTGGTGGCTTGGTTGAGGGAGATTAATGCTTATCCAAAGGTTTTTTTGAGTTTGGACGAACTATCCTTCGATGGCGGAAGAGTGCCAAAATGTAATTTATTAAGAAAAAAGTTAAATAATAAATAAAAAAACTTGTTTTTTAGGTTACACTTTTAATGCCTTGGTAATGTAAGCAAAGTCAGGGACTCCTGTGAATATTTATTGAAGGAGAAGTAGTAATCCTAGGAGAAAACTGGTGATTACAGCTGTAGGTTCTGTTGAATTGAACAATACAAAATATTCTGATTGTTTATTTTCACCCATCATGGAAGATAAATTTAAAATAAAATTTTGAGAGACTGTTAAATTTAATTGAAGCTGAAGGGAGACAGAAGTCACATTTTAAACAAAATAGATTATACAGTAAGAAACTGAATTTCATGCTGAATAGATCAAGTTTAATAATTTGAGTAGGATCAGTTGAAAATAAAAAATTGATTTTGGTTCCCTTTTCTTTTTAAAAATATTTTATTGGAGCGTTATATACAGTACCAACATAAAGAGGGAAAGCATCTGTGGAGTTTTATCATTAAACATTGCCAAATTAGAAACAGTCTACTTAGACTGCACATTTGTGCAGAATATTCTGTCACAAATTCATCAACCACAATATTTTGACCTCCTTATATTCCAAAAAATGTTCTGACCAATCATACCATATAAGATGTTCTGGGGTGTGTGGGGTACCATGAGTTGTGAGGTGGTTTGTGTTTCATGTAGAAGTTAGTTGAACACGTCAGACTTTTCCTGCATCCTCTGAATGATTTCTAATCAGGTCTTTGTATGTGGCAACCAAGCGGCAACTTCTGGCGGTGAAATGTGAAGCCTATGCAGTGCAAAAGATTGCAGTTCACCCCTCATCCGCTAGGGGCTGGCTCCAAAACAGAGTCAATCATAGGCTCCCATGTTAAAAAGACCAACTTCACAGCAGAAATAAACAGGTTTATAGCCTGGTACAAAAATCCATTTTAGGATTAATAGGTCAAGTTCACCTTCATGACAACTGTAAGGTGGTGAATCTGTTTGGATGTTATTTAATCTTGAAATTTCGCATAATTGGGGACGTGTCCTTTTGATTGACATGTACCCAATATCSGTGGCAATAAGGGAGAGTGTAGCACAAACTCAGGTTTTAGCCGGCTAACAGTGCGCCTTAGCTTTAGCTCGCATACCTTCATTAGCCGGTTAGCTCACGTCAGATCTGAGTTGGCTCAGCTACAGTAGCTCTTAGCTACAGGCAGCTCAGAGTTTGATAGACATCAATCATCCACCCCAGGCTCGCAGCCCCCTCTCAGCTCCAACACTTTGCCCATTTTTGTATTTTACTGAAGCGACGGAAGGCGTGATGCTACCAAGATGGCCATGGTAGGAACCACCCAACGAGCTTCACTGTTGCTCTTCAGAAACCTATGGATGACGTCATGGAGGCTCCGTCCATCTTTTATATACAGTCTACGGTGGCAACTGACAAGTAAGAAACAACATTAAAGCATGGATYCATCCTGCCTTGTGTTTATGGTTTAGGCTATTGGTGATAGTGTAATGGTGTGGGGAATACTTTCTTGACACACTTTGGGCACCTTACTACCAACATGGCATGGTTTAACCACCACAGCCTATCTGAGTATTGTTGCTGACCATGTCCATCCCTTTATGATCACAGTGTAGCATCTTCTGATGGCTACTTCCAGCAGGGTAATGCACCATGTCACAAAGTTCAAATCATCCCCAACTGCTTTCTAGAACATGACAATGTGTTTACTGGAATCCAACGGCCTCCACAGTCACCAGATCTCGATCCAGTAGAGCAGCTTTGGGATGTGGTGGAACAGGAGGTTCTCATCATGGATGCAGTCGATAAACCTGCAGGAACGGTGTGACGCTGTCATGTCAATATAGAGCAAAATCTTTGAGGAATGCTTTGTCACTCCTTGTTGGATCTATGTCATGAGGCATTAAGGCCTTGTCATGAAAGCAAAAGGGGTCCAACCAATCCAATCTAATCCAATACTAGAAAGTTGGACTTAATGTAGCGACCACTGAGTGCTTATCCAAGGTCCTCACACATAACGCATATACATTACACATACCTTTGTGTGGATTTATTTATTCATATTATTTCCAGATGTAACATGTCAAACTAACAAAACCAACTACATGTCATTCTAAATCAGCAAAATTATTGGTAGCCTACAACACAATATTTTTAAGCCAATAATTTAGACTTAAACTGTAAATCTGTAAAACTAAGCTCCCTGTAGCTGTAATATTTAACAATCCTCCATCCCATATATTCTTTCACCAGGAGAAAAACATGAACATGCTGAGATACTGTAACTGCTTTGTTTACAAGCATATTTTATTTTCCTCTAAGAGCTATCAGAGCAACAGAACAGTCTTCCTATGTAGAGCTCCTGGCTCGCTCTTGCTTCTGTTAATAAGACCACGACCATGCCAAGCGTTTGTACACAATCCTCTGTTGTTTGGGTGTGCAGTACAAGGTAGTGTAAGCAGCATGCCGGCAACCAAGCCCGGGATAAAGCATGTGTTTCAAGTGGAGGAATGCCAGTCAGCCAGAATCCCCTTCTTTTCTCTGCAGCATCTCCGGCATCTAATCCACGACCACAGACATCCCCTTCATTACCGCCAAAAGTACATGCAAATTTACCCCAAATAAATGAGTTTTAAGTACTTGACAACCTGTCAGCCTTCGAATATTGAAACGTTCTGACGGCTAGATAAACAATCAACAATAATCACTGTATGCAAATTTGATATTTCCTGCACAATTACGAGAGGAAAAAAAAAACAAAAAAACAGAAAACACCTACTATAAATAACCGGACACAAAGGCATCTGGCATTTGTTCAGGTTTTGAACAGATACGGATGCAAATGAAAGATTCTTTAGGATGTAATTGATTCAAACATGGCTGCGCCTCCTCTGCCTCCTTTTATTGTTCTTTTTTTCCCTGGCACTTGTTTTTTTTCCCCCTCCTTTTTTTTTATCTCACAGCTTTCAATATACACACATAATAGCTGATGTGAATGAGAGAATGAAAGGAAGAGAAAGAAGGCTGTGGATCACCTTCGTCTACCTTTTGTTTTGTCTTTTCGTGCCGCTGATTAAGAGGAGATATGTGTGCAAAATAACATGCTCTTATGAAGTGGATTGGAGATGGCTGTGGGATTGAATGCAGGCTGGGAAAAGATACACTCTGCCCATTGCTTGTGAGGGAGATTACTGTGTGCCTCACCCCCTTCTTCTCTCCACAACACCTGGAGATTAAGACTGACAAGAACATATCAAGTTATTTCAGGACAAGCAGATCTCTCGCTCATATCTCCTTTCCTTGGGTCTTTCCTGTGAAAACACACTTCTCTGCTCTTTATATCTTCAAATCAATTGTTTCCTTAATCTCATGCTGTCTTTTTCATCTGTCCATCTTCTGTCCATGCTCAGAGGCCTGGGAGCTTTGTCTTGAAGGTGTAATGTGTGCAGAGTCTGACCCCAGTGACCACCGACCTACAGGATCAGGACATCCATTAGCAGGGGCTAACGGCTTCATCTCTGCCCAGCACTGACACCTCCCGCTGGGCCTCTCTATCTCCAACAATCCCTTTTCCTCACGTGCGAGCTTCTTTTCTCAGCTTTGGGATTTTAATTGCTGCCAAATGCTCAGGCAGAGATGATCAGGTGCAGTAAAGCTGCTCTGGTTAGCATCCAGAATTAAGAGTTCAAGTGATTCTTGTCTTTCCAGTGTGACTTGTCTGATCACAGCAGAGCAACACTTTTTATTAAGTTATCTGCCAGCTTCCTTCGATAAAGTTTTCTCAGATGAAAATCAAGATCTTAACCCTGTTAATATGTTCATATGGTGTTTTGTTTTTCATTTGCTAAACTAAAACAAAAAAAAAGCCAACACCATAAAACTGTGGTAAACAACAGATAGTCAAATTTCTTAACTTCTAAGGATGAGATACGTTTAAGTTACAATCCCATTTCCAAAATAGATGGGACACTTTGTAAATACAAACAGAATTAAATGGTTTTCAAATTTCATAAAGCCATATTTTATATAACATAAATAACATATCAGATGTAGAAACTGAGACATTTTACCATTTCATGAAAATTTTTAATTTGATGGCAGCAACAGATCTAAAAAACAAGTTCAAACTGGGGTAATAAAAGGCTGGCAAAGTAATTAGTGCATGTAAAAAAACAACTGGTTGTTCATTTGACAAGTAATTAGGTTAATTAGCAACAGGTCAGTAACGTTGCTGCGTTTAAAATAAGCATTTCAGAGAAACAGAGCCTCTCAGATGTAAAGACAGGTAGAGGTTTACGACTCTGCATCTGCATTTAAAATGGCTTGCGTCTAGTAGAAGCTTATTCACCACCTGGTCACCCTGGCATACTTCAGCACTCACTTTAATTTCCTAAAGAAGTGCACCAGATTCACAAAAGGCTAAATCAAAACACTACCAAGCAGGTAAGCCATTGGACCTCAACAAGTTGTTCTTATTGGCTTTTTAATCCAGAAACTATATTGGTTTCATCTTTTCTAGAATGTTGTTCCTGAGTCAAACTGGCTACTGAGGTATAATTGAAAAAGCTCAAAACAGTCCAGTCTCAAAAGAAAATGTATAACGCAGATGCCTGTCCACACATCACAAGTGACGTAGAGTCTGTCTATGTATAGAAATCATGGAATGGCAGCAAATCTTTCGCCTGTTTTCTGCTGGGCATGTTTCATTACAAAAAACACCATTTAAAAATTCGTACTCTTTACCATTTGTAAGTGAGAAGGAAGCAGAAAAAGACAAGAAACTGGAAAACTGAACTTTTGGTCAGGGGCTTGGGAGTCCTAGTCTTTTCCCCAGTACAAACTGTTTCCAGTCTAATGTGGCAAACACATTTTGGCATTTTCTCAGTTATGACATATCCCAGATATCTCTAGATATTGGTTTATTTATTGCAGTTGTTCTGTTCTCCTTGAAGTTTGTTTCCAGTGAGAACAACCATTTCTGTTGCTGAACTACCAGCAACCAAGCAACAGAGCAACACGAGTATCCGTATTTGGATTTTTGGGTATGAAACGTTCAGTTTGGTACAAAAACGTACTGAGTTCCCACACGGAAGAGTAACTGCCTCAGTTACAACAGTAACTGTTTTAACAAACAGCAACAGTTTTAAGGAGAAACCAGAGCTNTACACGGAAGAGTGACTGCCTCAGACAATGCTAGCAGATGTTACGGCTAGCAACAGTTTTAAGGAGAAACCAGAGCTTGAAGACCCTTTTCCTTCCTTTAAATGTCCTGTTTGGGAGCGCTTTGGCTACTCAGTGAAAAAGGACAAAGACAAGTAGATAAGATGGAAGCAGTCTGCCGGTCGAACTGAGTTCAAGATCTGTTGCCCCTGTAGTCCCGACCCTTCCACATGCGGATAGAAGGGTGCGCTCTGGCTGAAAACTCATTCTGGATAGACTGTGCTAAATTGATTTTATTTTAAAAAGCCGTAATGAAAAAAGACTTGTATTTATAATTTCGGACATTCTTTTTTCTTTTAATGATTAATACTGTAAAGTACATAAAACATGTAAATGGCTAAAAGGATTTTACTTTGAATCTTTATCAGAAAATGTGTCCTCATTCAAACAGTTGTTTTATTAATTTTGGATTGGAGCATTTACTTCAAGCAGTTTTCTTTTCATTTGAAATGTCTTTAAACGTGTTCCTGTTTACACCAAAGTTAAGCACTTTTATGTTTTGCATTTGTTCCCTTACTGTACCAAAAAGGAACCGAACTGTGAACTTAAAACCAAGGTACGTACAGAACTGTGATTTTTGGCGTACGTTACACCCATACTGCCTATTTACCTCAAACTGAACAATTTTTTTTTTTTTTCCAGCTTTCAAGAGACTTGCTTTGGATTTTAAATCAAATACAGCCATTTGTTTATGTGATGCTTGAAGACCCAAGATGTTAGAATATACCATAATCACCTCAATAAGTGACTGTCAGGATCTCAAACTGCTGTGGTGGACACTTGGGAGGAGGCGGAGGTGGAAAGGCTGCCGTATAGTCATGACAGTGATGCTGACGAGCGGAGCCGTTATCAATCACAGGTTGCTCTATTAATTTCATCAAGGCCTCAGTGCCTGCTGACATTAAATGACATGCCGGTTGGTCGATGGCATCCCTCAGGTGGCAACACGACCGGCCGCTGCTTTTGAAATGCAAATCAGGCTTTAACCTTAAACAGAGCCGCCTGGCCAAAATTATCTTTCTGCCTTGGAGTCAGGAGCTCCTCTCCCTCCTTTCTGATTCTCCTCCCTCCTCTCCTTAGTTCCCACCTACCCCCCCCCCCTTCCNNNNCCCCCCCTTCCTACGTCTTGCTGTTCCAGTAGCTTGACCCCTGGGGTACAAGAGATGGAAAGAGCATCTTCAGAAGAAGTGACAGATAAAGGCAAAGGTGGAGGAGGGTGGGGAAGGAAGAGAGGAGGAAGGCGGGGGAAAGCGGCAGTGCTGACACCAGCATTCTGTCCTGATGAAGGGGCAGAGGGGCGCCACTGGCAAGCCTTGGGATAAAGACGTCTCAAGGGCAAGGAAACATGCGAAAACACAAAACGCGTGGTAGTAGGGTACACGCACCACCTCAGGATGACCACACACAAGCTCACTGTGATTAACCTACACTGGCAATTCTGATAATAACACTAGAAGCAGATACAACTTCGCAAATATGAAATGTCAGGTATGCCCTCAAAAAAAAAAAAAAAAAAAAAAGGGAAAAAGAAAGCCAGTTAAAATGAGTATTCTGATGTTGTGGTTCGTTTTGGCCCCAGGATTTGGAGAAAAGGAAAAAACTCTTTAGAGGAACTGTGCCATTAGAGCTCTCAATATTGTGAAGCATTAGCGTGGGCCCAGACATGGAAGGATTGGTTACCAATATGCAAGAAGCTGCCATTGTTCCTGGAAAGGCTTTTTCCTCCTCTTTCTTCTTTATCTGAGCAGCCTGAACCCATTAATTTTAATTGAGACATCAGAAGAGAATGAAACACAGAGTGCTTCATGGACAGGCGAGCAGATACATGATGGAGAGAAAAAAAGGAAAAAAAAAGCTCAGACGGTGACTAAGAAAGCAGAAGAGGGAGAAAAACAAGGGGGGCGAGGAAAAGAGGTCCCCGCGGCAACACAAACAAACATATCATAAACACATGAGAGCTATCTCTCTCTTTATCTTTCTGCTTCTTTTTGCCGTCTCCATTTCTTTCATTTCTATTCCTCTGTCTCCTTCCTCCTCTTGTGTGCCTTCTGTCTTTAAAGAACAAAGCAACAAAAAAGCAAACTCTCAATGCACAAATTCATCACACATTGCCTAAATCTTACTAAGGATACGGCAGCTGTGAACATTGCATTTTGTACAGTCGTTGAAAATCACAATCTATATGACTCAGCAAGTGTTGCAGCAGCTGTGGGATTTGACTTGTGCATTTCAAAAGTACTATAATTATACATACGTACATTGTGCCACTAGTTTTTGAAACAGTTTGAAGTTACCTGGAAAAAAAACACTTTTATGTAATTTATTCATGAAAACAAATGGAAAAATATGACATTAAGATGAGAAATCTCACACAATTCCAGCACTTTAATAAAATTCTACTGCAAACAGAATATACTTTTTATTCCGATAGCACCAGAAAAAATTATTGTTTTTTAAATTTAGTGATTTTATTCTTCTTTAAACATCTTTTTGTAGATTGATTTGTGTGGTCAGTTCCTCATTAACTCATATTTGTATGTTTTCCTTCAGAATTTCATGGTTTAAGACATAATTAATTATTCTATTAATAAAATGGAAAGGGTGAAATGTAGCCAAACAGTCCCAAACCATGATACTCCCATCACCATGTTCAACAGATGGGATACGGTTCTTCAGCTTGAATGCACTTTTTTTTTTTTTTTTTTTTTTTTCTTTTTTACTTTTTAGTCCAGTAAAATACGGTCCACAATTTTTTTTTACTAGCTTGTCAACCTATTTCTTTAACTACAAATAGACAGAGCTGTGCTTTTTGGAGAGAAGTTTTCTTTAGTATTCCACCATCAAGACAGAGTATCCTCATGGTAGATTCATGAACATCAAGGGCAAATGTGCGAATAGTCCTAAGTTCTTTAAATGTTACCCTAAGTTCTTTTCCTTTGGGTTTAAAAATATTATACACTTTGTCTCATTTCCCTCCTGGGGAGGAAAATGACTGTCCTCCGTTTTTTACTAAATTTGTCCAACTCTGGGCTGCTGGAGTTTAGACATGGCATTCTAACCAAAACAATGTGTTTGGAAGCTAAGACTGACATTTTCCTGTTCTTTTAACCAATCAAAACACTCATTCATAACTGGTCTAATTTAATTGAATGTTTCTCCTTTAACTTAACCATTGATTCTGGAGAAGGCCATAACATTAAGACTCAATCCCATTTCTCTTTGTTACCCCTTCCCCTTACCCTTGCCACTTTCCCCTTAGAAATTGAACTTTAAGGGGTAGGGCTGAAAGTCAATCCCTACGAATTGGGACACCCCTTCAACAATCACGTACATCATCAGTAGTCACTAAAGAACTTTTTACATTGGAACTGGAAGAAATTTTAAACAACAAAACAAAAACAACAAATAGAATGGACTCTCAGTCTCATTAACAATGAATAAGAAACCACTCAAATGTATGAGTCTCATGGCCGATGCGTGAGAGTTGGCAGCCCCGTAAACAAATGCGGCATACTGGCTCACACAGGTGGTTCACCGCGGTCTGGAATTCAGCCTGAGTCTTTTTTAGCTTAATGAAATTATTACTGTCCATTTATTAAACTTACTTTTTCAGTCATTATATTTCCCTAATGTACAAAACATACTGTAAGCGTGACATAATTATATGGCCACTTCTGCTATACAAGACATGCATGTACAGTACACATCAGACAAAAAGAAGTATCAACTGATTCACATGACAACTACATGNCATCAGACAAAAAGAACTATCAACTGATTCACATGACAACTACATGGAGATATTTTATTCTGATCCAGGCTTAAGCCAAAAGTCTGTTAGGTGTGCTGCTTGTTAGAACGCACGTTGGTAAAAACTTGCAGTTTAAAGTTCACAAATATGCAAGTCAAGCTAAATTCCTGAAAGCAATTACAGTCACAATGTGCCGATGCTACCGCAGTCAGAGGCTCCTATTGCAAGGCTAATGCTTGGGGTCCCAAGCCAGAAGGGGACCTACGAGAGCCAACCAACTTTGAATCAAGAACGAGAAGGGCCAATGTGGAGAGACTGACCATAACAGAACTCCTTAAAGAGGCCCCACCTCCACCACTTGGTCTTACCAGGAGAAAAGTCTTATGAAAACATTTCAGAGAGGGCAAGTTTTATTTATCTGGCAGGGGACAAATGAAAGATAGAAAAAACAGTAAAAGTAAAGAAGAGAGCAAGAAGTGGTAAGTAGTACAGATAATCTAGAAGTTAATTTAGCTCAGATCAGCTCAGTCTGTCCTCCTGATGACTACCTGGGTGTCACCAACAGCCAGCTTCCTGGAAAGTTGAAAGTTTGATGCTACCAGTTCACACTGTACCATCGGCTGAAGTGGCCATTGAAAATCAGCAAAGTTCCATCTACAGCAACCAGCAAGTTGGATGGCAACGCCTCTCCAATATCAGGAAGTGGTAGAGCCTACCTCSCTGCTTCTCAGTCTACAGGYCTCTTYGGAAAGAACATGCTGCAACTRCCCCTGAAGTCCATCAATGTTGGATTCAARCAGGAAAAGACCTGAYTSGTAGYTGAGTTAAGAGAGTMCAGAGACCAGATAGTGAAGGCAATGKAAGTAAACATCCGTACAGGTCAAAATTKAAGGGCCCAGCCAGAGGTCAACCAAGTGATCAGCAGCACAAATAGGTCATTGGACGAATGCAGGATAATAGGGCAGGGCTGGGCTGAAGTAAGCCCATTCAATTTTGGTCTAAAGCCATTAGACACCAGCCGAAGGCCATAATCGTGGGTGAGGTCACACGAATGGAACATGAGCGCTACTTCATTAAGGCAATATCACTGGGCCAGCAAGGGGCATGGACCTTATAGGAGGACACCGTAATTCGGGTCATTAGCTGGGTAGACATCTGTCGCACACCACAAGCACGTCTCAGATTCCTGATAAGAGCAGCATACAACACCTTACCCTGTCCTCAAAATCTATCCCAGTGGTTTGGAAGCAAGGATAAGTGCCCCCTGTGTAGCCAAGGCAACGCAGACTTACACAGCTGCCAAAAGGGTCCTCATCATCATGGTCGCTGTCCCTCGAAAGAAAGGCTTTTCAGCAGCACACGAGTTCAAGCATACTCTGACTTGGCGGAAGAGTGCAAGGACCAGGGCTGGGGCTGCAACCATACATCCAGTGGAGATAGGGTGCATGGGCTTCATCAGCAGGTCAGCAATCCAGCTTCTACG
>CM047998.1:10945813-10957445 GCA_026261665.1 Melanotaenia duboulayi
CACCGGTGAACAGGACCCCGAGATACGTGAACGCCTCCACTTGGGGCAGGACCCCATTGCCTTTATATTCATATAAGCTATTTCTCACATCAAAACTAAGGAAATGGGGAGTAAAATTCTCTAATCTGATCAAAGAAAGATTGAAATATTTGGCCACATTACTCAATCAGACACATAGCATCATCTCACTGGTGATGGTCCTACAGTAAAACATGGTGATGGCAGCATAATGCTTTAGGGATCTTTTTTATTTTTTTTGTCTGCAACAGGTCAGGTTGGAAGGACTTTCAGGATCTGCAGTAAGTGAACATTTGAACATGACCTAAAGCTTACCACCACAGCAGTTGCCCTAAGTGGCCTAATCAGACCCTCAACATGGTGGAAAATCTCTACAAAAATTTGAAAATGCATTTTAAGGCTGTGGCTCTGCATTTGTTTGCAAATCTTACATGGTTGAATTTCAATGTTTCAGCCAGGAATAATTTAAAAAGCTTCCAAAGGAGAGCTCCACCACTGCTAATCAGTGTCATACTAAGTGTCTAAAATGTTTCACTTTATGCTCATTGTTTTTGTGGATTCATGACAAGCCAAATGATGAAAATGTAAAGGCCCGGATATGTTAAATGGTTATGTTTCTAAGTTAAGGGCATATTAAGTGTTGAAGAAATGGACCCCAAAATACCTCTGCATGTAAGCAAATACAGAAAAGGGAGGCTGTCTGATGAATTTTAAGATACACATCATCCCTGAAACTCTCCATCTCCTCTCTTGAAGAAGCCATTTCAACTACACACATCAATAGCCAACACTCTAGACCAAAGCAAAGAAACAATTCCAGATAAATCATTTGCTCTCTGAGCCACTTGCTGCGTTCAAACGCGCCCGTGACCTTCAGCTTCGCCTCTTCCTACATCATATTGCCTGGGAATATAAAAGCTTATTAGCTCAGAACAGTGTTGATATGTTTGTTTCGAAGGCAATGCACTAATGAGGCGTTGCAGGACACGGGCAGCTGCCGACTTTTCTTTTGGAGATATTTTTTTTCTCACCAGAGGAGCATAATGCACTGCTAATGGCATCTCATCCACAAATGGGCAAATAAAAAGAAAAACGAAGTACAATATTACCTTACCATATCAAAGAAAGTGGCATCCGTGAATTGTGCAACTGTCTGTTGTCATGTTGATGGGTGAGACACTTCTATTGATGCAGAGATAAGCTGCCAGAGTGAAAAAGACAAAAGAATAGGATGAATTCAAAGTAATGGTCAAATAAACATCTAAATTTAAAGAATGAGCTTGAGCAGACAGAATGAATGCATCATAAATGTAAGCATGTTGGAGATGCTAAAACACTTCTGTACAATCCACAATGCAATAGCGTATCAAGTGTTCATCCTTTCCATTGCCGTACATGCTGAACCCTTGAGAAGATTTAGCTAACCTGCAGCAGATTGAGGCACCTTACTTTAAAAATGTCAGGACACCGACGTCTCTAAGATCAAACTTTTCTTCTTCTCTACTAAATCACTCATAGCTTAATAGCTTAATGAGTTCAACATACACAAGTTTACCCAACNGGCCTGAGTTCAACATACACAAGTTTACCCAACACATGTGTCATAATTAGCAATTTTACACACCTCACTTTCCCTGCTTTCTAGCTGCCTTCAAAATCCAATGCATTGTTGACTGCAGGACATACAGATCAAACACTGACTTCCTTGTTTATTACAGGTGTGTATAATGAGATAAAGAGAAAAGTTAAACCAAATGAAATGATTTGCTTCAGCTGGGAACAAGCACATGGTTTAGGTTTATCTAAGCTCAGTTTTTAGGTTATTCTCTAGCATCATTTTTACTCCTACTACCATAGTGAAACACATGGATGAGCGGTAGTGGTGTTGCTGGGAATCTTTTTCCTGTACTCTCCACTACAGCTTTAACGTTCAAACAGAAAACAGAAAATACATTCACATTTTTACAATATATTTAGCCCCATTTTTAGGGCTTTTATGCTTTTTTTTAGAGAGTGGGCTCCATACAAGTTTTAAGATAAACTCTCAAATTTAATTTGGATTGTGCCAGATCAGGCGGAGGTGACCAGTCTGAGAAAATCAGTCTTTTTAATTGGTTCCAGTTTATTTTCATTGCACAAAATTGCATATGCATTTCATGCAGACAGGGGCTAACCCTGTATTTGATCATTACTAAAAATTTAATTAAACATCACAATCCTTTTTTGTGTGGGTGTGTATTTTTTTAACCGTGCAAGAACATTTTTATATGCATTTTACAACCCTGACACTAAGTTTGCATGGATCATTTTTGATCTCATCAAATGTCCAGTCAGAATAAAAATGTTTAATGCAAACATGTCAGCTGATCCAATCGGCCAAAATCAGAAAGAATTTTCCATCCCAAAACAAACAAACAAAAAACAAACCTTCTTCCTTCGACGTATTAGGCATTGCACATGTAAAAACCGTCACAATCCCATTAAATCTGTCCATAATATAAATACACCTGACTGGATCACTTTATCTACCATCCATGTAAATCTCTGATCAGATTTATTTAAATCCGATAGATGAAATAGGTTAACTGTCTAATGCTTTTAGTCTGGATCGCTCAGTTGGTAGGGCCTCTGTCTTCTATGCAGAAGACCCGAGTCCGAATCCCATAGAGCGGTGTTTCCCAATCCAGGTCCTCGGGACCTCCTGCCCTGCATGTTTTAGATGTAACCCTACTTTAACACCTGAATTGGATGAATGGCTCCTTAACAGGCTGCAAAGAACTTGAGGAGAAAGTTCATTAATTTGAATCAAATAGGAACACATCTAAGACATGCAGGGCATNTAATCAGGTTTGTTGGAGTAGGAACACATCTAAGACATGCAGGGCATGGGATCCAGTGGACATGGATTGGGAAACACTGCCATAGGGGAACATGTTACAAGACCCTTAATGCTACTGCTTACTCTCAGAGGTAAGTCACTTTTGAGAAAAGCGTCTGCTAAATGGCTGTAATGTAGTCCACTGGATTAAATGTTCAGTTGAATTAATTTTGCAGGTATACCCTATATGTCTTATAAATTGAGATAACATATTATAAATCTTTATTGATCTCACTGGTTGATTCCAGGTTTTCGTGAAATGTTAATGGAATTCTTCCTCCATCAACATCATTCACATGTATGACTTATTTTCCCCCTGCAGCTCCCAGAGTATCAAAGTTTTTGCCTCTCTGTGCATGAAGACTTTGGGAGACTCTCACTGAAGGGCCTCCTCAGAAGGGAAACTATTTCTACTTTGTTTTGGTGGCAAGCACTCTTTAGGGAAAACTTTCTAAGAAGGCCACATAATTAAGGAGAGAAAAGCAAACCCTAGTTCTGGTGTAAAGTAAAAAGTAAACAATCATTTTAGGCTTGTTTTCTGTAATGTCACTGATGGTAGCACCCAGTAAAATTCCACTGATTCTCACTCCTTTGGGACGAGAATGGGGCACATAGGGGAAATGGCAGAAAATTAATACCTTGTAATTATTTCTCAAATTGTTTTAACTCTCTTGTGCTTTTGTCAAGTATGCACAAATGGAAACAGTGTCTACAAATAAATGCCTTAAAAGTGTTGCTACCATATCAATGCATGTCTCAGAGGAATGGATTTTGAAGTTAAAAGAGGCGTAAGAGCATTATAAATAGTACATACTAATATAATAGAAATGGTCCTTTGGTAAAGCCCTGCCTTTAAAATCACATATTAACACTCTTTAGAAAACAGTAAGTTTGCAAATAATTTATTTTTAGCTTATTGACTATGATTAATTTCTAGCACAAATAGAGGTTTCATATAAGCATTTAAAGGTTTTCTCTCATGCTTCTAAATGAACATTGGTGAGACTTTATCAAAGTTTCTGAAAGCCAACAAAGATCCTTACACGTAATTTAAAAAAAATCAAGTTTCTGAAATTAATGCTTGGAGTATGATTACTTGTAGTATGGCCATATAGCTATCAGTGCTATTTAAGCATCTTTAGTTTTGTAGCCCAGTGCTTTATTATTTCAGTTTAGTCAGCCTGAAAAACCAAGTCAACAAACTGTTTGAGTAGGGGTAAACAATGTAAGTAAATAACAAAATATAGAAGTGTTGGTTTTAAGTGGAAGATGTTGATGATTTGTATTTCAGTTAGCTAGAATATCTCTTCAGGAAATTATTTACATCACATTTGCTAATAGCAAACTGTGTGTTAGCATGAGTGTGCATGTGTAGCGTATATGCCCTAGCTATTTTGGGTAATATCAACAGTTTACCTTCTTAAAACAAAATTAGACAGATCTTCAGCTAATTTTATCACAATGACATTGTTTATTGTTATTTCAGTTTGGGGTTGTTAAACAGCTAACAAATGTAAGAAAGTTTACTATGAGACACAAAGTTGATCAACACATTATCAATATATTAGACTTCAAGCCCAGTTTTTGCTGGGTTAGCTTATTTTAAAATTACCTAATGACCTTGAATTACGCTGGATCGTGTAGCCCTAGCTTAGTCGGCACTAAACAGTTTGGATACTTGAAGATTTTGAGCACCTTTATGGTTTGTTTTCAGCTTCAGTGTGAAATTATTTATTAACTGAGTTAATGTGAAGTCTCTAAAAACGCTTACTGGAAACTTAATATGACCTGTCTTCCCCACATTATCTTACAGTAAATCTAGTGCTACCAAATAACCAGATTAGCACTGCTACATAGCTTCATGCTAACATCCTCATCTATTATGTCCATCACCTGAGGTGGCACCTAGGGTGTCTAATCAATTTTCAGAGGTGGTCAGTGCCACCCTCACCACCCCTTTAGCTCTGCCCCTGTCTGTATCTACTTGCACGGTGAAAGACAAATTTTTTACTCTGCTGTCAAATCAGTAAATCATACTTTTGTAACAGTTTCAGGAGTTTCACCAGCTCCTGTAAGGCTTTGTTGATGTAGCTATATGTTAGAGTGGAGGTACCAACAAATCAGCTGCAACTGTGTGATACTATCATGCCAATGGACCAAAATCTCTGAGCAGTGTTTCCAATAGCTTGTTGAATCTGTGCTACTAAGAATTAAAGCAGTTTTGGAGACAAAAGGGGGTTCAATCTTGTACTAGCAAGGCAGATCTAATAAAATGGCCGGTGAGTGTATGTTCCCAGTTGGAAATGTCACCGTAACTGTAAACATTTATATATATGCCATGAAAAGCAACAGAAGTGTTTTGCAGGAATGAATAATTCTTATATAAATATCTGAATTTATTTAACTTTGCCTTAAGATATAGAAGACAGCAGTAACACATATCCATACACACTCCCTTTGTCTTATGGACACAGTTTAGAGAAAATATAGTTTATCCCAAACAGCGAAGCAAAGCATAAATTCCCTCAGTGACACCCTTCTGCATCCCACCTCCAACCCTCAGCTATGCCAACTCTCATAAACACAAACACTCTCACAAGAACACACCTTGTAGTGTCTTCAGCTATGCTCAATTATTAATGTATAAACAAAGAGCCGTGAACTATGATGGGCTGTCGGCAGATATTTTCCCCTCTCATATCTTGGAGGCCTCGGAAGTGTACACAAGATCTGGCACTGTAAAGAGGGAGGAGAAGCTCGAGGTCAAACTCACTCACCGCTTGGGATGTTTGCAAGCACACTCACACAATACAATACATGCATGTATTCACAAAATCGGCGCAAACAAACACAAAGTCTGCAAGGAGCAAAGAGTCTAAAAATGTCAGGGGGAGCAGTGTGTCGGAGAGAAGAAGAGCAGATAGCTTATTTCCTCTGCTGTGACGGTTAGCTGCCCTTCCCTCTCAGGAGGTTGGCTCAGCCATGTGAGAAGTGTGTGAATGTGTGAATCGAACAGACAACAGACTCTCCTGGGTAAGAAAGGATGATGTAAGGGCAGTTCACTGAATTCACTTCATGTAGGAAGAAAGAATTGCAGCTCTGACAGGTGACTGAAACATTAGTAATAGTTCCTAAGTTAATTAATTTAATGAACATACAGGCATTCCTGCAGGGCAGTCAACCTATTAGTGTTTTCTGTGTAAAAATGTTTGTTTTGTGAATTATCAGGAAATGCTGCATACCCCAGAAATTACTCAAATAAAGCTTCCTGTCAACATATTTTTATTTATGTTTCTTTTACTTCAAATCCAACTTGTACATTTGTGTTTAAAAGTGACCAGATTAGACCTGTCTGATCGTTTGCATTCTCTAAATGTACAAAGAGGGATAATTTTGCATTTGATGGTTGTGTGGTGTGGCATAAAATCATTGTTTAATTCAAAGATGGACACAAATTGAGTCTAAATTTCTACTAGAACACAGCTGTCAGAGTATCACACTGTTACCATATTAGTATTTGTTGCAGATGGGATGGAACTCATTACTGAATAACTCAGAAAAAGTTCATTTCTTACATTTGGTTGATGTCGCAGGGGGTATTTCAGGAAAAGACATGTTTTGCAGCTTCATTTAAAGACTTTTAAGCCCATATAAATCTACACCAAAGCAACTTAACACAATTTAAAACATAGGTAAGATAACTATACTGTTTTGCATAACCCAGTGAGATTTTTGTTACATCAGTAAACACACAAAAAGGGCTAAAAATAAATAAATACAATAACTGATTAAATTAAATAGAAGAGGTATTTTTTTAAAGGAATCGATACTGTATTCAACCACCTTCATTAAAGTCAATACAACATACCTGGATAATTCTTTAGGAATAGTCAAATTATTCTTGCATGTGTTATGTTTGGACAGAATTACAACAAGCTGGCAAGTATATGGAAAGAAAAAATGGATAGAGCAGTAAACATTTCCCATTAACCAGTAGACATGATACCAATTTGTGACAATGTGCCAAATTGTCTTGATGTAATACACCCCCCCCCAAAAAACAAAAAAACAAAAACAAAAAAAAACAATACTAAGAAGCTGAAACACGACATGTCTCCCCAAATCATAGCAAGTCTGATAGGTTTCATTCAATAAATAAACTCCCTTCCTGTTCATTTAGTCGAGCCATAAACATAGCTTAAATTTACTGTATATGTAAACTTACTGCCAGTGTATTTTCATGCAAAGCTGTGAGACACATGGAGATGAAATGTCTGAATTGGATTTTACAAAGATAAGATTCTTTGAGGCATGTTAACTGAAGCCATCCTCTTGTTTGGCATGGCGTTATTAATGTGAAAAAAATAATAATATAAATAAAATACCTAAAGAATGAGGTAACTTTCTTGTGTNATGCATGCTATATTGTGGTGATGTAACATGTATAACAATTATTAATGTGAAGGATAGTAAAAAAATAATAATAATATAAATAAAAGACCTAAAGAATGAGGTAACTTTCTTGTGTAATATATTGGGTAATAAACTTACTGTCGATTTTAAGGGATTTTTTAGGGGCTAATGACATACATGATGAAAGCTGGGGTAAATATTAAGGATGCCATTACAAGAAAATATATAAAAAATAATTAAACTTCATTTCTAATGCACATTTCATGCATAATAGCAGCACATAGTGCTTTACATAATTAAAAAAAACACTACAAACACAAGCAATCACATACCCAAGTTAAACAATATGAAAGATATACTAAAAATAAAACAGCATGGTATTAACAAGGGACAATTTGATTGCATTATTAAAATGCCATTTCATTGTATTTACATCTTCTAACATAAATAGAGTAATACATTTTTATTGCTTATTTGATTACTTATTCAATCACTTAATGGTTAGAAATAATGAGTGGAAAAATTGATTATTAAAATACACTCAAGATGCCAAATGTTGTCAAGTTCACTGACTAAGCTCTGACGTAATCTCCCCACCTTTACAAATAAATTTCATCTGCCAGCATGGACGTAGATGCTGTCTCAAGCTCAGAAAGCAATTCAAGCTGAGGAGGATCAGCATGCTGCCACCGCTCAGCCAACACACACATAATGTGTACTACATGCATGCACCATGCACACTGAAAGCAAAACACTCAAGGAAGTTCTTCTCAGCTGTGCACACACAAATCCATCAAACTGTGGCGCACATCTCCAACTTGTTAAGGCACTATTTGTCAGCTGCTCCTGGAGTGGCTGTGTGACTCCACCACTAATTGCCACTGGTGCTAAATTTAGTAAGGGAGATATGAGTCCTTTTGATCAGAAGCACTGAATCCAAGAGAGAGAGAGAGAAAAAAAATGTACTCAGCCTTGCAGGCAAGTTTACCCGCCTCTCCAGCGCTCTCCCCCATCTTCCTGTCACTGGGGAATAGGTGAACTATTCCATATGTCAGCCTTGTCAATCAGCAGCAGAAATATGGGAAGCGCTCCCTCTCGCTCACTTTTTCTCCCCCCTTCTCTCTCTGACTCTCCTGCCAAAGATCCAGGGTAGATGTTGTTCACCTCTCTGAGAATTCTGCCTGTGCTCTGGTGCATGTTTGTTTATTTCTATGTCATCATGGGTGGTTTGGAACCTCAAGACAGGAAGGGAATATTAATCAAACCTACCTTGGCCAGGAATTTTAATTGTAATATTAATCAATGATTGTAAATGAGACAAGGGTTCGTCAACAAGACGAGCAAAGTCGATTTAGAGGACGCTGTTTTTTATGAATTATAGTGGTTGTAATGTTGGACAGGTCTTTGAGCTTTTAATGTGGCTTATTAGAAATCTGTTTTTAAACATTTCTTGAAGATTTTCTTAAAGATATCAGCTTCACTTTACATCTTTTTTTCAGTTACTTCTTTCTATCATAGCATTGCACAAAATACCAACCCATTCTGACTCAGAAGATGCTCCTCAACTTCTCTATGATACTCCATGAGAACTTGACATTTCCTACCAAGAAAATGCAAGGGCTTATTTAAACCCAAACCCAAATTGTGACAGGATTAATAAATGCATTAATACATTTTTCATAATGTGGGTTCTAGTCATGATAGATACACAATTGTTCAATTGCTACATTTTCCTTATATAATGCTGGTTTAAATCATATTTATCTGACTGATTCTATTTGGTCCATGTAAATGATGAGTCTTCCTTACACACCACAGCTGAAATTGGTGTTCCTCAGGGTTCTGTGCTTGGACTAATAATTTTAATGTTGCACATGCTTCCATTGATTAATATTATTTAAAAACATGGCATAAATGTTCATTACTATGCAGATGATAGTATATTATACCTATCTGTGAAACTGATTAAACCAATCAGTTGGCCAAATTACAAGCTTGGATGACTCTGGATTTCCTGCTTCTAAATTCAGACAACACTAAATCCATTGTCATTGTAATTGGTTGTTGTCAATGGAGAATAATAGAGAAGACACTGTTTCACTATATAATTACTCTGGATGGCATTACCGTGCTACAGTAAGGAACTTGGCATTGTTTTTAACTGGAATTTGTTCCTTTGATTTGCATATAAAAAGTCTCTTGAGCTTCTGTCTTTCACCTACATGATTTTGCCATGCATAAATATCATCAGCAAAATGATGACGCTTTCCTCAGATAATTAAATACAAAATGCTAAAATTAAAGTACTACTACTAAAGGTTATTATTTTAGCCAAAGTCATGACTGTGATCTAACCAGCTTTAAAGGAAGCCGTCTTTTGTACCATCAAAAACTGACTTTTTGCTCAAAATAGCTTCATAAACCACTAATTTCAATATGTTGTACACCCCTCAGGGATCTAAGTCTAACAGAGGCTAAGGGTGCATTGTAAACAGAGCTGCACCAAATACATCAGTCTAAACTACAACTGCTCTTAGGTCAATTGCCAAGTAAAAGCAATAAGATTACCTAAGAACCAATACGTCATCTTCTCACATATCACTGCTTTCCTTGCTATCCAGCCAAGTGACAAAATGCAATGTTGTCCAGTGGCTGATTGATACTACAAACACTATCATTACTCAGAAACTTTAGCTGTTGGTTGGAAGTTTGGTCAGCAATCAGGATTATGGAAGATCAGCTTTATCTTCAGCAAAACGTTCCATTTTTTTTAAATAAGTATGAACAATAAATATTCTGTTTTAGTGATGAGATGCCATCAAGAAGGCTCTTATTCTAATTAATACATTTTTCATAATGTGGGTGAATGGTTAATAAGGAGCTTTGTGGGGAGATTGATCTACTTAAAAAGAACATCCATAAAGACACAAATCATGCTAAAAGCATTGTCTAAACAAAGACACACAAAAGCCAAGGGCATACAATGAAGGTGCAGTGGCTTTTAAAAGTTCTCTCTTAATAAGTACTGTTGATTCCACTTTGTATTCAGTTGAACTGGCACATATATTTTAATGGAACACTTCATTTTAAGTGTAATGGATAATATAACATTTTTAGCATAAAAAAACATCTGTAAATTTGTTTGAGGGCAATTAGATTGAAAAATAATTACAGTACTGCAACATAAACAACAAAACAAAAAACAAAACAAAAAAAACATGAATTTAGAAATTTATAAAATTGGAGGGAGGATGTTTAATTCTATAATAATATACATATTTGTGCCAAGTGCTTTAGAGTGGTGAAACCATGGCAAAGATTTCAAACACACTTTTTTTTTTTAGATAACTAGATTACCATACCCACAAAAAAAAAATGCTGAGTTTTAGCAATGTCTGCTTTTCCTTGTTTGCAGCTTTCTGCTCAATTAGGACAAACACAGGCCAGGATTATCTGACATGTACCACATTACTTGTCAACATTCTCTGGCAAATCATATTCACAAATATCGTCTCTCAAAGACAGCCTTTTGATTTTCTTTAATGAGGTGCCTAAGGAATATGAGAGGTGAGTAAAATTAAAGATCCATCCATTAATAATGTTATTATGTTTTCTGTAGTTGTCTTATTTGATAGACGATTTTTGCAGGTGTGTTAATCAATATGTTTGGTTCTATTTCACTTAGAGGCCTGTCATTCAACCAACTGCAGCAAGGTTTTTCACCTAAAAGAAGTCAGTTACAAAATGTCACAAAATGACTTTCTATGCCAACAAATGAAGGCTAAATGTTTATGAGTATGTAACCAATAAAACAGAAGGATGCCTGATAGTGTAGTGTAGTGTCCATTGCACTGCAAACAATGTATGTATTGCTGGCTTAAAGATTATTATTGTGAACAGAAGTGAAATTTAGATCCCCTTTCACACTGGGCAAAAAGCCTGTTAACATTAATTGAGTGTAATGAGAAAGTTTATTCTTAGCTGTAATTTTCTTGGCAAATGAGGTAAGTATCTGCACCATTTCCAATTGACCTTGATAGGAAAACGAGTGGACATACATACTCATTGTCAAAGACTTTTAAAAGCTCTATGTAGCCATTATACACACAACAGGAAAAAACAAGGGCATGCAGAGTGGGACAATGGGAAGATGCAAATTTAGTATTTTTTTAAATGATAAAAACACCAACATTCAGTGATTGGTGAAGTTACAAACAGCAATAACAACATATAAAGCTAGAAATATAGACATATATACATCTGTGTGTGTGCATGCTTGTGTATATATAGAGTGTGTGGATATTGTATATATATATATATATA
>CM047998.1:10957499-10984090 GCA_026261665.1 Melanotaenia duboulayi
CTGCTGTTTATGTTGTTTTGTATCCTGCTTGAATTGATTGAACTGATACAAAATATGTTTTTTAATCAGGAAGAGGGACATAATCTGAAGGGAAAATGAAATCTAAATAATTCAAGAGTAAGAAGAACTATGAAAAGCATGTGCCTTACCATATATGGTGTAAAATTATGGAATAATCTCCAGGAAGAACTGAAGCAATGTCCTAACATAATCCAGTTCAAGAACAAAACTGCAAATATACATGTACACGTGTTTATCTCTACATGCACATGTTTCTTTATACATATGTAAATGTATGTATATACGTTTGTATATAAAATAAGACAGGTGTACAACTATGCACATACACATGTATTTATGTATATATATATATATATATATCTTTTTTGTGTGTGTGTGCGTGCATGCATGCGTGTATGTGTGTGTGTGTGTGTCTGTGTGTGAAGGAGATCATTATGAGGTGTGTGTTTTTAAATGGCTATGTTATATACTTTGGTGTTATATACTTATACATTTTGGTTTTATTATGTAAAGCACATTGTCTTGCTGGTTGCATRAAAAGTGCTTTATAAATAAAGTTTGTTTTGATTTGATTTATGTTGACATGATTGTTAGAAAATAAATACCTTGTAGTGCAAATTATGCTTGGACAGATTTAGCTTTTTGAACAATGTTGATTTTAAACAATACTGGTGTGCATTTGGTGATATATTAGTAATTTCTTTAACAGCTGTAGTTTTTTTTTTTTAAACTAACTGTAATTAGTCAGTTTAATTAAGTTATAGGTACCACAATAGGAAATTAAGTGTAGAGTCCTGACTGAAATAGACATTTTTGCTTGTAAGGAAGCAAAACTGCATAATTGCTGTTCAAATATAACAGATGAACCACAAAAATCTTTCCTCCAGGACAACCGGCTAATCACATACAACAACAAAAGGGATGTTTCCTTTCAGAAAGCAGCAGCTCTCAGACACAACTCACATCCAGAAACAAAGATAAAGTGAAACAAAGTGCCAGATGTGACAACAATACCAAAGTTGCAGGGACAATCATGTGGTATCATTGCTAAGAAGTGAATGAACAGGCAGTTAACAACAGAAAGGGGTGATGGAAAACATTTCCTGCTGTACGCATTAGACAGAATATCTATCCTGCTTAGAACTTTGACAAAATGTAGAATGCTGATGAGCTGCTCCAATGAATATGATTTATGTATTTAACTTACAGAAGGATGAAATACTCAGAGACAGACTGTTTTGATTAGCTTTCACAGTTGTAATTTAATACAAAGTAGGTATAGACACTAAAAAATGACAAGATGCTTCAGCATAACAGCTATCTCATGAGTCTTTTCTTTTACTTCTGCAATATATGTGACAATTTTGAAGTAATGCAGGCTCCACACTACTGCAACATCTCCATGTCCAGCCTAATGAAGTCTAGCATAGATCCCTTAGTTCAAATACAAGCTTTGAACTTGTGTGTGTTTGTGTGTCTTTACATCTGCCTTTTTCAGACAGAACAGCAAAGAGGAGAGCAGGTCGGTTCAGTGTGAGAGAAGATCTCTGTATTGACCTTGCTGCTGGCAATGACCCTCACCCCCACCTCTACACAAACACATTTACTCAGCCGTCGGTTCATCCCAGGTACCAGATCGCCACCGCTGCCCTCTTCCTACTGCTTGCACTTCACCTCATCCCCATCACCTCCTCCTGTTCCAGGAACCACTGACAGCTCACAGGCAAAACCACCTTCAAAAAGGTGCAGTGCTCCCAACAGACACTGCTTACTTCTATGCACACTAGCTTCTTTTAACCTTTATTTATCCTGAGAACTAAACTTTATCATAACACACTTTGTGTTTCCACCTGGAAGCATTCCTCAGAAACATCTCAGCAAGTTTGGAACCAGCAGCCCCCCCCCTATTTTACAAGTCATTTAATGCAGAAGCAGAGAAGACTCACAGCAATGCCGGGAAGGAAAACCAATGAGCTAAGAAATGTGCACAGCCAGACACGCTTAGTGGAATGTATACAAACATGGGTTTGATTATTCTCGGCGGACAGATGATCTCATCCCTTGCTAAGAAAACAGAAGAGTGAAAATGGAGAGCAAATAATCGTGTTAAAAAAAAAGAGTATGAGGAGTGAAGCTTACTGCCACCAGGATTTGAGGAAAGTTGAAACCACTCGCCACCATTTGATAATTTCATTGAATTTTTCTTTGTCTTCGGTGCACAGGTTTTCATATGATCCTCTGAAATTATCAAAGGTTACAATTGTCATGGCTTATGGTGTTTTTGCCACAGTTTTATTTCTCTCCCGTAGTTTCCACTGTCTTTGAGTCTTGTGTTTTGCTTTCCTGTTTTATTTTGTAGTCTTTTGACTTGTGTATGCTGTTTTCTTTCCTGCTCATCAGCTCATCTGGTTTAATTGGCTCAATAACTTCACCTGCTCCTCATTAGTTGTCATACTCCTAAGTTTCAGTCACACTTCGCCTGATCATTGTTATGTTTTTACAGTGTTGTCCTTACTTTGGCTTCCAGTTCAGTCTTTCTTATTTTTATGGTTTGAAATTCAATATCCTGTTGTAGGCCTACATACCTACTTTTTTTTTTTCTTTCTTTTTCTTTTTTTAGACTATTAAACCTTTGATTCCTGCATCTTTCAGCTCTTCATTTAAGTTCTACCACCTCATCTCTTGTGTAACATTTATTTTATGACAAAAATGTGGTTGAATGTTCCCTAAAGAGTTTGTTCTTGAGAAATGGTAAGAGTTTGATATCCAAAAATAAGCTTCCTGCAGAGTTCTCGTTAAACACCAGGAAGCAAAACTACATTTTCCTGTTCTACAATAAGTTTTGATGTGTGTTTGGGGTCATTGTTTTGTTTCATCTGTCTTGCTAATGGTTTGAGGTTACACTGACGAATCCATCCATCCATCCATCTTCTGCTGCTTATCCGGATTCGGGTAGCGGGTGCAGCCGCCAAAGCAAGGAAACCCAGACTTCCCTCTTCCCGGCCACATTCACCAGCTCATCCGGGGGGATTCCGGGGTGTTCCCAGGCCCGGGAGATGTAGTCTGTCCAGTGTGTCCTGGGTCTTCCCTGGGGCCTCTTTCCGGTGGGACATGCCTGGAACACTTCATCAGGGAGGCGTCCAAGAGGCATCCTGACCAGATGCCCGAGCCACCTCATCTGGCTCCTCTTGATGTGGAGGAGAAGCGGCTCTACTCTGAGCCCCTCCTGGATCACCGAGCTTCTCACCCTATCTCTAAAGGAGAGCCACCGATCCGCCTGTCGATCTCCCGAGTATAATGCTTGATTATAAACTAAAAGGAACTTCATAAGGAGGATGGAATGAAAGGAAATGAAAACGTGACTTCCAAGCATGAGAACAATATTTCTAACCTTAATCCAAATATTTGTAAGTTTAAGTTTTTGCTTTATTTTTCATTTCTTTGGTAAATCATAATACATAATTACATATTAAAAGTACTCAGTTAAGGTCAGGGAAACATGATGGTAAGGTGTTTAAATACATTTTTAAGATTCGTTGAACCTGTGAAGTTAGTAACTTTTTTTACTATTCAAAACCAATGCAGCCGACTCTTGATGAGTTGGGATCAGATTGTACCATCACCATGATTTTACAGGTGCTGCAGTTTTCTCAGGCTTGAATGTTACATCTTTACCCCTCCAAACATACAATTTGCAACAAACGACTCAGTCTTTGTTGCAAAGCCTCCTGTTTTTTCTTTATGTGGTCAAAAGAAAAGGAAGGATTAAAGCCGATTTAACCTCTTACATGCTTGTTTCAGAAAGTCCTCAGAACCAGCTGTTAAACAAAGTTGATATTTTGAATTTCTTTGTTAAGTCTTTTTTTTTTTTTTTGGTTTGTATCAGTATCAGTATCCTATTGTAAAATGGCTGCAATTCTAAATACTTGTAAATTTGGCAAACTTTCTGGTTTTATTACTAACAAGACACCAGGAGAGAGTGGAAATTATAGAACCATGATCTTTGTGTACTGAAAGTTTGACCCTCAGTGAACATTAAGAAAAAAAGAGAAGCAGTTCATGTTTAGCTACAGCTCAGCAAACGAGCTCTCTCATTGCAGCTGTAATAAAACTCAGTGAATGTGTAGTTGGATGGATTTTGCAATGAGACTTTAAGGTCTCATACCTGCACACCAAGGCACTCAATCTGTTTCTGTGTATCACTGCAGAGGGAGTGATGTAACACTTTGAGGGACGCAGAAATCCTCCACTGATGAAACCCTTCATGATGTCTAGAAATTCTCTGTTGACTTCTATCATGCCTGTGGATCTACCTGGCTGTCTGTTCTCATCAGCTGCAGCCCTGGCAGACTCGTCTGCAGGGAGGGCCAAGTTCTAACACATGTCGGCCTAACTCTGCTTGTCACCATGTGATAACTGACACTGGCCCTGGCTGAGGCCGTCTGCAGAGAGAGAAAATATCCCAGGTTTGCAGAGATCCGGGAGAGGGATAAATACCTCTTGGACTTGTCACAGAAAATCTTTAACTCTGAGTGAAGGAAACATTGTTTGCCAGGAGTATATGTATACGTGAGTGTGCTATCTAGGCATCTCACACACTGGACTACCGGTGGAGGCCCTCTGTGGGCTCATATGACCGAGGGATGTGGGTATGTTACAGCCACATGGGGATCTGCAACCTCAAACAGGAATCGTACTGGGAGCAAGTGTACCGAGGCCCCCATCCTCATCAACACAACATGCCTCCGCCAGACAGAACAAATTACATGGCCAGCACCCCCGCCCACCAAGACCCCATCCGTCAAACAAGCTTGCATTAACTCTTAGCCGGACTGTAGTGTCTGAATCTACCCTCAGAGCAATGGTTCTTCTGTTGTAATAGATGTTTAGGGGGAAGCGAGTGCCTGATTACTCATTTGATCCTATTTGTTTTCATCTGTCGGCCATATTTTATCATAAAATCTAAGGCCAAACCCTTGCCACCTCCCAGACCAAAAAGCCATGAACAGAATTAAACCAATTCATCTGCTTTACACTGATGGATGAACGACCACTGTTTACATTCAGCTTCTGGTTTTCAGAGGAGAAACCTCCCATGCCTAAACAAAGTGATCTTTGAGTGCCAGTACAGACGTTGAGTACAACTTTTACACATTGCTACGTATGAAGAAGGTTGATTTACAGCAGCATCATACAAAAATATGGAGCAATATTTCACCAGTACGGAGCAGAAGACGAGTGTTAAGTGAGCTTTTTAGTCAATCAAGTATTGAAGGCTCATAAATCACATGTATTAAATAAATATTCTATTTTTAAAAGTACTGCAATCCCATTTATTAAAGTTGGGATGCTGTGTAAAACGAAAATATATAGAGCTTTAATAACTTTGTACACACAAACCAATAACCTGTACTTTATTCTCCTTATTATTTCTAATTATCAGATTTTGAAACTAAAACATTATACTATTTTACGATGAAAGATTAGCTCAAAATAACATATTTGTCCAGCTGCACAAAAACCTTTTATATTTCAAACCAGTTCCCAAATTGACATGAGATTAGACTGTTACAAGATTACAGCTTTAAAAACGTAGTTTCTTTAATTTACCTTTACCTTTAACTCGAGAGTCTTCATTGTAAAAGTGATGCGGACTAAAATATATATAGCTAACTGACTTTGAACATGACATGGCTGTTGGTCTGAATACTTCAGAAACTGTTGATCTACTGGGATTCTCATACGCAAACATTTCTCAGGAATAGAGATAATGGTCTGAAAAAGAGAAAATATCCAGTGAGCAGCAGTTGTCTGGACCAAAATGTCTGGTCAGACTGGTTGGAGATGATAGAAAGACAACAGGAAGTCAAATAAGCACTGGTTCCAACCCGTGCTTATTTGACGTATGCAGAACAGGATCTCTGAACACACAACACGTCCAGCCTTGAAGCAGATGGGCTACAGCAGGAGAAGACTATACCGGGTGCCTCCTGTCAGATAAGAACAGGAAACTGAGACTACAATTCACACGGACTCACCAAAATTTGACAATAGAAGATGAAAAATGTTGCTTGGCCTGATGAGCCCCAATGGGTCATAATATGGCATAAAATTAAATATGAAAGGAAAAACATGACAGAAAAAAGACAAAAAGAAAACACATGAAAGCATGGATCCATTCTGCCTTGTATAAATAATTCAGGCTGGTGGTTTAATATTTTAATTTTCTGATATTAGTTTGAAACACCACAGCCTACCTGAGTAATGTCCACCCCTTTATGACCACATCTTCTGATGGCTACTTCCAGCAGGATAATTCACCATGTCACAAGTGCTTTCATGAACATGACACTGTACTCCAATGGCCTCCACAGTCACCAGATCTCAGCCCAATAGCTGACAAATATGCTAAAACACATCATCAGACAGGTTCTGGTTGTGCTACTCAAAAGTTAGGAAATGGCTCTGCAGCTGCTGAAGGCCGAAAAAGATAAGAACATCACCTATCTGGAAAGGAGAGTTGTGGTTTTAAAATAAGGCTCTGGTCCTATGCTCAAGCGGTAACTACAGGCAATCGAGAAACGCAGCAGAACATCAGGTGGCTGACTTCCTACAGTCACAAGATTTCACTAAGGAAGGACTATGGATCTAATAAATTTGTTGAAAAGAGAACTTCCAGTAGTGTGGTTAAAATATAAATAAATAAATGATAATAAGAAACAGAGAAAGGAAAAAGAATATAGAGAAATAAATTACCCTAAATTGGTAAAAACGAGCGATAAAGTAGGACAACTGATGCCTATTTTGTTGTTGACATGTTTGTCTCCGGCTTCAATCAGATGTTTTTATCAGTTAAAAATATGCGTACTGAAAGAGAAATGTTTTGTCTTTTTAAAGATGAATTGAATAAATAGTTTCTTAACTGGATAATCAACAAAAAAGAATGCTATTTTTTAAAGAACAGATAACAAAGCAAGAATTTCAAAGTGCTTTGGCTGCATTTTGAAGTATCATGCACTAGTTCATTTGCAGTTAATTACATTTCCACCCATTGAATCTCATACAATAGCCATTTTTTTTTCAAACTTCTTTTCTTACATCTTCATCTTTTTGATGGTCAGATGGTGTTAAAAATATATCCTCTAACAAATAACACCTTTTTATAATCTTTACTTTAAACAGCAGCTGCAGCAGCGCTGAAATAACATACATCTGTACAGCAGATTGTAATTGTGCCAAGTGTGAAATTACATTCATTAAAAGTGACAAATACCTGATTTGTAAAGAAGCCATTGAGAGCAACATGTGCTAGAATAACATGTGGGATGTGATCGGTGAAAGAGAGACTTGTGAAAGTGGAAGAGCTTTGTTTAGAAACGCAAGAAGTCAAGTGACAGAAATAAATCACACAGATTCTTCACCACATCTGCACATTTGTGTAAAATACAGGAATTACTTTTAAATTTTTGTGCAAAAATAATGCATATGTCTTTAGATTGATTTTTTTTATTCAAATCCTTGTCCATTTACTTGGAAAATCTGCTTTGTTTAGGGTATTGTGAATGCCCAAATAGACTGATTCGGATAAGAGAAGCAGACTCGGTCCACCTACAAATGCAGGTCTCAGTCTGCTATAAGTGGACCAAATACAGGCANTGTAGGTCCACCTACAAATGCAGGTCTCGGTCTGCTATAAGTGGACCAAATACAGGCAGTGGACTCAAAACAAAGTGCATTGTGGGTTCAGTGTATGGCATCGTGGGTAAACATTACCAAAACATTTGCACATGTAAAGATATAGGGGGCTCTGGATGGGAGAAATAGCTTCTGGTGAGAGAACTGGGTCAGAGTTCTGACAGAAATCTGATCGACCAAGAACCTCTAGGATCTGATGCAACGAAGAAGAAACCGAAGTTTTATTCTACGTTGTGTCTTGTCTTCTCCTTCGGTAATTCTTGATGCAGCAGCGCCTCTTGTGGAGAGCGGAACAAGTTATTTAAAAGGTCCAATTTGTTTGCAAAGTGCAGCGTGACCACAATATCGGTCCAGAAGAATATTGCACTCCCCAACTGAACCAAGTCTTTAATCGGACCGAGTCTAGTGGACTATCCACCCTTATAAAAATAGGTCAGGTTCAATTCACATAACATGGTTCCTGTTGCAATGGACAGACCGTATTACATAGGTCGCAAACTTCCAAAACATACTGTGTCTTAAAAGTTGAACCTCTATGAAATATTTGAGGTTTGCCTTGTTTTAGATGGCTCTTCTCGTGGCACCGTTTTGTGTAGCTGTTAGCATAGCTTACCTGTAAGAAAAAATTTAGATTGTTTGTTTATTTTTGTTGTTTATTGTCCCGACAAACATCATAGCAAACAAAATACTGGTCTGGCTGCTGTAAATTTGCTTTGCCAAGAGGAGCTTTATGGACAGAAGACATCTTCTTTTTTAAAATCTGTCTTTTGCTGAATTTACATATTAACGCTGGACCTGACAAGGGGGATGAGGGCAAAAGGAAGGAGAGAGTCGACAGAAGAGAAAAAGAGAGTACAAAGGAGAAAAAGAGTTTACAATTTGGTTTAGCAAATACTGATATCTGTTGCATTTCCAATGCCAACCGTAGCTTTATCTGGTAGGCTGCGTATCAGCCAGCCAGCTAGTGAAAGATGCATCAGCTACATTTTAGCATGATGTCATTGTGCTGCTATGTCTTCCTTGAATTACAACAAAGAAGAATGTGACACAGAAAGAAATGACGAGAATGGCAGACATCCAGGAGCTTGTTTTTTTTCTTGGTATTTAGCTTTAAACAACAAAAAAACCAACACGTATTTAAACCGTCCCACCTGTTGCCACAGACAACGCAAAAAACGTGTTCCGTCCCGTACTGACTTGGACACGTTGGTGCAAAAAGGGTCTCTAAAGAATTCCAAGTACACCTTGTTATTGCTACTTTTATTATGAACAAAAATAGTCACAGGGCAGCGGTAGTCAAAAGAGACTTTAAGGTAGTAAGAAAAATCTCTACTGCTCACTGTCGGGTAATATACACTTCAAGTAGTTCCACATAATCCTTAAAAAAAATTCCACTGCTGCCTAACTTTGGTTCCGCTGCAGAAAACCTTCTACAAGACGGCAAACCAAACTGGACCAAAATCGTTTCAAGTATAGCTCAACAAAAGTAGTTAAAGTTAACAAGACAATATGACAGATAATGACATTAATCTAATAAATATGAATAATACATCTGAGTCTGAGGTATTTTCAAAGGGCACTCTGGATCTAATTTGTATTACACGTAAGTAATATACTCATTCATCTTTTAATTATATATCATTACAGAATCATTCTGATACTACTGGATTACCCAGTGTAGAGTGTAACTAATTGCTAGACACACTACAAGTTAATCAAAAGGTTTCCCTCTAAGGAATCGTTGCGCTGTAATCTAATATAGAGGAATGTTCTATTCTGGAGTTGGCTATACTTCCCTCTGCCTCCTCTCCTTCACATGCAATATTCATGACAGCCAGCTCTTCCCTTAAACCCTTTCCTCTCTTCACCAGGTGAAAAAGCTGGCATGCATCTCCCGACAAAAACCTCAGCCACACTGTGCTTTTTATAGACTCTTCTCCTAACGGTTAAGCTGTCCCTTGGTTCCTCTTAGCTATTGTAATCCATACACAATACGCACACATTTAATGGGAGAGTTGCCTGCAATAAAGAAGAGGGTGGGTTTTGTAAAGAGCAATTTAGCCTTCAAACAATATGCCAAGGTTTGCCTTCTTGGGACAATATGGCTTCTGGGTTGTTACAATGCAGAAAACAGGATAAAGTCATTGCAGTTTAAACATAATGATGGCAGAATAAAGAGAGGGTGACTCACATGCGGATGTCCTAAGTTATTTTGAGTTTGTAAAGGTAAGGACATGAGCTGAGGAGTGAATTGCAGAGCAGTAATAACCCAGCAGGGTTGTTTCTTTTTAGTAAGAACATCTCAGCCCACTTTTCAAGCTAAACCCACCTGTGCCAAAGGAGAGCTACTGAAAGCTTCCCCCCTCTAACATGATGATACACAATACCTTCCACGCTCTAACCTGCGGGGACAATGGACAATGAAAAGCAATCATTCTCACTTCACCAGGACAATTTACTGTACAGCTTAGCTCCCCTGAGTTGCAGAAGAAGAAAGTGTAAGAAGAGTGTTGCTTCTTTGTTTGCTGAAGCGAACATGTCCCTGACTTTTTTTTTTTTTTTTTTTTCCTGGCGTTTGCTCCTCTTTCCTCCATTTCCTTAAGCAATAAGACACACAAGACTGAGCGCGGGAGCACATTGCATGCTGGGATGATGCGGCCGCGTGGTGCTAAGCGCTTCCTGTCCTCAGCTTGAGCAGGAGTTGGAGCATTGCAGCATTTTCCTATAATAATAAGGATCCTTCACTTCTTTTAGAGCAACTCCAGAGATTAAAAACACCAAAAACTCCATAGAAGAGGTTTTGTGCATCCTATAATCCTAGCTGTATTTCATTAGGATGAGATGGATATCACTATCTCTGCCTGTCATTAATAATGACAAGGCCCACCGCTAAATACATGTCCACCGTTAATTACCAGAGGCCATGTCTGTTAAATATCAGATTCCTCCCTCTAAATAGTGACCAGTTCTTCCTTGCAGTCTCATCTGTCACTGTAAATGTCATCACTTTATTCTTTCTTTGGCGACCGTGACAGGCACCACTTTGAGCCCTGCTTTATCTCCTTTGCAGTCCATTCTCCCTGCCACAAAGATTCCCCTCCACCATTCTCCCACCCCTCCACTACTCACCACTGTATCCGCTTTCCACACGTGGCAAATGATTGCCCTGGTAAAGGTATTTTCTGTTTCAATCTTACATTTTCCCAAGAGAGAACAAAAAAGAAAAAAAAAAAAAAGACAAAAAAAAAGACAGGGACAAGCTTTCTGCAGCTGGTTTCAGTGAGAAAATTGTTCAGAATTGCCTCATTCCAGGGCAGATTAGCAAATGCATACAATCCCAGGCTAAGTGCTATTGTGTACTACAATTTGGCCATTATAGTTTGTCTTTTCCATTTAGAGAACCCCTACCCAATTAAAGTAATACAGCCCTTCCAATACCTGCTCCCAATTAAATCTGGGCGGTATTACCTGCCTTGATAGAGCTGGCGGTGGCTCCTCAACACTTACTCGCATTCATTAGGCCTATTCAACGTGATGGAGCTGATGACAACGATTCAAGTTGTTCTCCCTCCATCCCTCCCCCTTGCCACTCTCCTCTCTCGTTCGGTCGGGCTCTCACTTTCTTTCCGTCTTTCCTTTTTTTGTCCCTGCCTTTCTCTCCTTTCAGTCCTCTCAAGACCAATTCTGCCACTCAGTGCGAGGGCTCAGAATTGGCTGGGGAATAGAGAGGAGGGAGGGTCATTCTGTGACACTTTTTCGTTTCCCTCTCCACTCCAACCCCCCCACCCCCCACCTTTTTCTCTTTCTTCAAAATTTTCTCGCCTGCCCCTGGTTTTGTTTCCCAGGTAGCTAGGATTTTTTTTTTCCCCAGTTCATTGTGCCTTTTTCAAATCCTTGGTCCATGCTGCTCGGTTGGCACTATTTTAAAGCCCCACCGTCACAAAGAAAGAGCTTGTCCAGGCCACTGACTCGATTGACAATTTCAGAGTGTTAAAAAAGTCCACAAAAGCCTTCGCTTGGGGTGTTGCTTAAGTGGGGGAAGCCGTCAGAATGACATGGCTGCTGTCTAAACCCATAACCACCAGGTGTTTGTAGCCTTTGAGGAAAGATCTGTCATATCAAACTGTTCCAAGCGAACTCACAGCTCATGCAAAAAAACTTTCTTCCTTCCACTATTCACAGTGTCACTTTTCATAAAGCTGCAGCTATAATGAGCCAAGCAAATAGTAAAACTACACTGGAAAGTATGCACTGCTATGAGACCCTTCAAACGAGCATATATACTCAGTGTTTAACGGCCTAAACGGACCTGAAAAATAACAAACTTCCTAAAAGAGATGAAGTGAAGATGAAGGACTTTGTTTCTTTTAATGAACGTCATCACCACAAGAAGTAGTAAAGTATGGCAATCATGTGTTTAAAGAAAAATAGTAATAACCAAAAATAGTAACAAAATAAAAATACAGCTGTAAAAGAAGAAAATTCAGAGCACACATCAATGCTGGACGAAACCAAAAAAAAACAAAAAAAAAAAGAAGAAACACAAAACACTTCACAAAAATGAACTTGTTTTTGTTGTTTTCTGTGATTGATGTGTTGTTTATCACATTTTTCTAGTGAAACATTGAGGGTTTTTTTTTAAACAGAAGTGTGTTTTCCAGTATCTCCAGCGTACTTTTTGTTTGTTAACGTTTTAAAATGTTTGCTGTTTTCTGTTTTGATGTATACTCTAAAGAAGGTTCTCATGCTTTCTATAACATAACTTTGTTGTGTCTTTGTGAATTTGACTTTTCTATTTTGTTTCATCATATTTTGCTTTGTTCTTTGAAACTATCCATAATTGATGAAGTGTGTTTTTGTTATGGGTTGCTATGGGTTTTGTAAAGTTTTGTGTATAGTGTTATTTTGTTAAATATGTTTTGTGTATTGATAACTTTGATGTATTTCAAGTTTTATTAAAATGCTGCTACCATCCTTTCTTTTCTTTTAAATGTTTTTTTTTTTTTTTATGCAGTACTTTTGTCTCTTCGAACTTGATGTAATATAGGGCTCAAAGTATTCCAGCACGCTTCACTTTAAAGCGCTTTACTAACCAATCAGAAGTTGAGCAAGGCCTTGGAAAAGATGTAGTTGAAATCCAGCTGCAGTGTACATCAACGCTANAGTTAAAATCCAGCTGCAGTGTACATCAACGCTATCAGCTCTTTGGATATAATAGAGCCGAGAAGTTGGTGAATACTGTAGCTGTAAACCTCAGTTTTGTTGGTGGGGTGGTGGGTAAGCTTGCAATGCCTGGTTATTTACTTGATACTTATGCCAGATATTTTCAGACAATTGTGAGCGTGCGACCATGTACAGTCAGAAATGACCTACTGTTACTTAAATGGTAAATAACATCAGGCCGTCTATAAATGTGGATGGAATAAATGTTAAAGACGCAGCCTGACATTGGTTAAGTTAGCTTCTGATCTGTTATAAGCAAAACGGGCAACTCCACGCCTTTTGAGGAACCAGACTACAGCTGACCACGTCCTGCTGAAAAAACTAACACTTGGGATGTTCAAATCAATGTGGTGTTAAACAATAGAAGATAGATGTGAACTGTAACCTCTGACCAACAGATAAACACTTTTTCTTATTCTTTAATAAGGTTTTTCTACATATAGTCCTGGCCATATTTTCAAGAAAATGTCTAAAATGTTATATCCACAGTTAATGAAGAAATGCTCTGTCTGACAATAATAAGGTTCATATGCATGCTTTTTATGTCTAGGGACAACTAGGGACCTAAAAGAATGTGTTTCCAATGGTCAATTATTTCTTTCTGTTACTGTTTCTGAGTAAATTCCACTAAAGCAGAGAAGAAGTAAGAAATTTCCCTTCTCTGCTTTCCTTTTTTCTATATTTTACAAAGGTTAACACCATGCTAACGATGTTTCGTGCTCACAGATGCAGCTTCAGCAACAAAACACCAAACTGCACCAAGTAACGTAGCTGAATGGAACAGGCCACATCTCTAGAAAGACACACCACTCATACCACTGGATGACATGTGTATCTTCAGTCCAAACACTTATTCTTTTTTTTGGGGTTTTTTTTTTTTTGGTGGGAGGAGGAATTCAAAGGCAAAATAAAACTTTACTGTCGACTTGAAGGGAAAGTTGTAGTGCAGTACAGAATCAAAAATCATTACAGACAAGACTGCAGTCGCAAAAACACAAGAGAGTCTATAAATATGTATAAAAAATATCCACAAAAGTTTAGGAAAATCAAGTTTGAAAGACGCCTAAAGGGTTAAACATCAATGTTTGCACTAAAATACACTAAACCTTTAGCAACAGTAGGAAATAAACAGCATTGGGGCTTGAGAATCAATACATCATCATGTTTTTCCTTTGAAGTTACATTATTATTGAAGTGATTAATGTTTAGGACATCCATCTGTTTAATATGCCGAAGAGAGACACATTTAAGTCAAATCTTGAGAAGCACCATCAAGCTCAAATCACTCGTCCGGGTGAACATGCTTCCATAAAGCAAGTGGACCCCCAAAAGAGCATAATACCTCTTAGATAAACTCCCCCTGTCCTACTGGTTTTACTCTCAGTGACATTTGGAGATAATGTAGGTGAATATAATAGCAGAAGGAGGTGGAAGTGGAGGCGGAGAAGGGGTTCCCAGTATGATTGTGACATTCTCAGGACCCCCCATGAGGGGGAACCTCGTGGTCACTGCTCAGCAGCCGGTGGGAATGATATCAACTTTCCCTCTTTAGTCGGCCTGGAGGATCAGCAGCTCCTTCCCTCCGCCCTGCACGGCTCTCATCCAGATGAGACTGAGCAGCTCTGATAAAGCAGCCAGCTGAAAGTAATGTGAGCTTTCAGTTCGACAAACCACATGTGTGCAATATTTTTTATGTAATGATCCTGCTTGTGTTTGTGCAGCCAAGCTTGGAAAAACTCATTCTTTGATATTTTTTAACAGCCCTCAATGTTTGTGCTTCTTAAAAAAAAAAATGTCCATTTCATCTATATGGGTGTACTGATTTCACGAGTCCTTGATGGATGTTTAATTTACAGCCGTGTGATACCCAAATCAAAGTTGTTAAATAGATTGCATGCCATTTCATCATAATTTACCTCCAAAGCACATTAATTTTAATTCTTAATTTTAATTAAGTGTAATATTCAATCTCTATTTGTGCTGTAATAGAGCCTTTTTCACTGAGGCGAATGTACAGCAGCACTGAACAGACAGCCAATCAGATTCAGACGAAGTAGGTCTTAATGTTCCGACCTTGGGAGTCACGGCAACCCCGGCATCGCACTCCCCTTTGATATGCCAAATCAAAGATCCTGCTCCAGCAACTGAAGGCTGTTTTGTTGCGTTACTTGTTATTTTCCCCATGTCCATGTTAAAAGGGAAATTGGCCCTGACTTTCATTCTTGCCGCTCAGATAAAGAAAAAAAAAAAGAAAAATCATCAACCTTTCATACCTTGGGGGAGGTTTTAAAGGGAATACCGGAAGGATATCTGACATATGATAGTGTAGTTGCAGAAATAATGAGGCATTGGGAAGAAGTATTTAAATAGGTAAATAAAATATCTGAGATTCCTGCTCGATCTTCCTGTTTTTGCTGTGCAGTTTTGCTGCTTTGATAGCCAGTGGACTCTGAAGACACATGCATGCATGCAACCACTTAGCAAACACTGAAAGTAAGGAAAGGAAGCCGGATGGGAGAGGAAGATAAAGGATGGCTAAATTCAGACCACATGGTTGAACAAATGGAGTCACCAGGGGCTACTTCTAGTCACGGTACCTTTATGTAACTGAGGAGAGAGAAGGAAGGGGTCAGAAGATGAACAACATTTTTACATATCATCATTCTGTGTTGGAAAGTTTCACAGAAAAAATCATTAAGACTGCTGAACAGTTTGGTTTGTTTGTAGGCGGTTTTTACTAAATTACCAGAAGAAAGAGTTTTGATATTTTTGTCTACAAAAGACTTGAATGAGGAGTTTTACCCTTTCAGCAATGAAAAACAGTAATGATTAGCAAAAATCACTAACTAGGTTTCTGGGAAAGCCATAAAAGGCAGTCAAACAAAAGTCACCACGATGTTTAAAGCAATGCATTTCAATGAAAAGTTTTATTGTATGCCCACACTACACTTGTGCATTTTGCAAACCAAACCCAAGTAGAAATTTAATTGTGAAGTTTAATGATGTGATTTGCAGACCTTAATGTATTTCATCAGGAAGGAAAACCAGAAGATTACATTTTAAATGGCGTAAAGTGGAGAAAGTATTATGTCACCAGCCTCCTTTTTCATCTTTAAAAACTAAAATTTACTACTGTAAGACTTAGTCAATATCATACACATGGAGTTCCATATTCCTGCATGTAAGAAGGGGTTATAGATTAGTTACAATTTCATGAACTGTCAATGTTGGAAAACGTCCCAAAAAAATCCCAAATTATGTTTCAGAAGGTTTGATGGATTTAATACAAATAAAAACGTGCACATGAACTGCAATTCTTGTGATAAATGTGGAAATTCTGTACTTTTACAGGCTCTGTGGATTGTTGCCTTTGGAAGCCAAATAAAAAGTGATATTCAGACAGTGATATTGCCTCTTGAAATGAACCAACTTCCCGTAAAAGAAAAGTTAAGGAATTTGCCCACCACCTCTTAAAAAAATGGGTTGGCTTCTCTCATTGGTCAGTTCCAGAAGTCTGATCAGACAGCTGATTGGTTGGTAACAGCACTCTGCCAATATTTAAAACAAAGGCTGTTTTTTTTTTTTTTTTTTTTTTACCACATATATACATATTTTGACATATTTCAGTAAGCACTGTTAACTATTTCGAAAACTTCTCCAGCATGTATACCGTATCTGTCTTCATTGTATGCTGTATCCCATCATGCAATGCATCACATCAGTCTCATATTTAACAAAATTATTTGTGTATCACCATCGTTATCATAATTATTGTATTATAGCTAAAAAACACAGTAAATCTTACTCTTTTTTTTTTTATTACCACAGTTAACTTTAACAGGTTCATTCAGGTGTCACCCTTCTGTAGGTTAAGTAAATATAAGAGTTTGTTTGCTTCATAGCATAATTGCCTATGTTATATTCAATCAGCAATATTAGAAGAGTAAAGCCAGTCAGAATTCAGCTAAAATATGACTTTATGCAATAAGGCTAATGAGTTGTATCATAATGATGCACATTTTTACATTTTTAAAATTTTCTTCTACAAGCAATGAACAACCTAAATGCAGCTGTGCCAATTTTCAATTTATTTCTGGGTTTTTTCAGCTGGAAAAAATGCTAAAGGAAATTGTTGTATGCAATGAAATGAATCACTTATAAGTTAGCATACATGGTAAAGAGTTTACAGAGCATGTGTCGAATTTCGTAGGTAGTTTCAAAAACAGCCAAACTTCTTCCAAACTGAAAAAAATGAGTGAAAAACGCAGACTTTCCTTTTTCTAAGTGTTGTAAGCTTTGTGTTGATGGATAAAATTATAGTTTTAATGAGATTTTATCTATAGAGATGAGTGTCAAACAAAGTATAGATTGAAATCCACATAAACGTAGGAATCAGAATGATTAAAAGACAAATTGTTCCAGTAACATTCTTAGACGTTAAGAGGCAAAACAAATTGATTGATCAGCAAAGAATAAAGGCAGGATTTGCTGCTGGTCTTCAAAAATGTGACGTTTTTAAAGACGTTATAACCACCTAACACATAAACAGATACTGAAAAATTCCACTTTTTAGTGGAACATCATGTCTCTGAAATCTCTCCAAGATTTGAAAATTTATAATTTTATATGATGTAAAATTAGTAAAGACCCAAAAGCAGTAACAGTCAAATTTCATAAATTATATGATTATTTTCCTAAGTACCACGGAGCACACATAAAATACACATAGTTTGACTTGATAATGGTGCATAATTGATTTACACATTGAAACTGATTTACTTTAAAATGCTGAGAAGTCTCTTCGCTTGCTCATCTGTATTTTTCTTTATTTTGTCAAAGAATAAATAAACAAAAACACACATTTGCATATTTCAGCCAAACTCCGTGGTTTTATCCACCCTGATGCAGGGATTTGCTCAGTCTCCTCCTCAGCAGATGTTACTGACTAGCTGGAATTAGCACAGAAACTAACCCCAGCCAGGTTTTAATTAATTTTACACAGACAGTAGCGCAGTGACCCCATGAAAATGGACGAGGCACAACCGACTAATCAGCCGGAGCCCCATGACATCACTCCCAGACCTGCCAAGCCAGCCAAAACAGAGGGAGCATAGGTAGTTTACTGTGGATACAAAGTGCCAATTTATCACTATAAGCAAATGCTAACCTAGGAGCGTTGCCCCCGGCAGAATTAATTGGCCCTCTCCCTGTCTGTGAAGTGTCTGGCCTTGTTTAAAAAGACAGGCTGCCCCAGAGACCCTCGCTCTCAACACTCTGCTTCCAGGAGCCTTGTCGCTATTGGCTGATTGATATCCATGGAAACGCCTGCTCTACATAACCAGGAAGTACTTGTCCATAATTTAAGGGGAAAAAAAAAAGATGGATACCGTTGCGCCTTCAATTCTGAGAATTGGAAGCCAAAAAAACTCCATCCATGCCTCATTCCCCAGGGTGCACAACCTTAACTGTGACAATACAGCAGAGTAGTTTTCAGGAGGGATGAAGAGCATCTTCCATGCTTTTCGGTGTCTCATTTGATAGTGGAGGGGAAAGAGCAAATGAAGAAGTAGTGACATACCAGCTCTTTTGACCCAGTCTGCAGTGGGTGTATTGTAAGAGCAACTTTCTAGTACATTAGACACTGAAGATTGAAGGCTACTGTAGGCTGAGAGGTAAAAAAAAGAAAGAAAATGAAGGGAGAGAAAACAGAGCTCTCCCCTTTTTCCTCCACCCCTCCACCCACTCTCTTTATCTGCCTTCTCTCATTCGGTTGAGAGTGCAGCCCTATCTTGCTGGCCCATCCGTGGTGTCCCCTTTCCCTGGCTCCTGTACTTGGGGGAATAATTAATCGGGCTAACAGGTAAGAGATACCAAGACGTGGCATAAGAGCAGCTTTCAGAGCTTTGTGTGTGTGGGGTTTCCACGCTGAAATAGATCCGCTCGCCACTCAGGACCCTTTTCACCGGAGGAGCCGTTGAGAAGGGGAGTCGACAGTGAGCAGATCTCACCGGACAGCCAAAGCAACGCCCACCCTCTCCAACCATATCCTCCTTACATCCCTTATTTTCTTATTACACCCTCATTTTCCTCATGCACGCACAGAGGCCCCTCATGGCCTTCGGTCACTTTTCCTGATCTGTCCTCTGCCTAAATCAGCGCCGCACAAATCCTCTTTAAGCTCCACATCTAGGCTTGAAATTTAGCGTAAAAGTAGCTGCTGTCCTGGCTAACAAAGGTTTTCCAAATAAAAAAAGATGTGACAGTACACTTTGTTAAAGCAGCATGTTTCTGAAGGATTATTTCCTGGAAGAGACTTTATTTTTTCCTGAAGGTTTCAGGTGATTGACAGTAAGCAGGATGTAAAGCAAGTTTTACAAAGCCAAAATGAGAGATGACATAAAACATAACCAGGCAGGGTTTGTTTTAAAGAAGACAGGAGTCGTGTTTGGAGTGTTTATACATGAAATCTAACTTTAGACAAGGCCTGCTCAGAAGAAGACTGAACTAAAACCCCATTTTTTAGTAGGATAATGAAGTCTCGATCTTCCAAAACACAAGCACACTCAGAAAATCTTGCATGTAAACAGGAACATACTGGAGCTTGTAGACTATGCTAACATTTCTTTCCTGTTGGGGTGCAGCAGTTCAGTTAACAGCACCTGCAAAGGCAAAAAACTTCACACTTTTTCCCTGAAAATAGACAGTGAACTTTGGCTCTAAGACACTAAGAATTAAGTAAGCGCTATATTAACAGCCAGCAGACCTCTCTGAAGTGAGCACTGCTGACCTTTGGAGAGTTTTGTTGCTGAATGGATGCTATAGAAAGTCTAATAACAGTCAGTTGTTTAATGCATTTCAAATATTTAAACAAAAATAATAATAAAAAATCTGAGTAGCTGTACAATGTTTTTCATGGAGAAGAAAATAATACTCTTTCTGAAAGCATATTTTCATTAAATTTCATTAAAGGCAATCCTGAGGCTAAGATGTTTTGTTAGCAGATCAAATTTCTCATGTTTGAATTGTTTCCAACTACATTTTTTATGTAAAATCAAGAGTAATACATATTAGCTCTAATCTCCTCTAATGGAAACACTGTAAAAGCATAAATTCTCCCCTTCTTTCTCCTTCACAAAGGTCACTCATGTAAAAGTAGTTTGAGGATCTGTCCCTGCTGACAAGCTCAAAAATATAGTATGGTACTCCCTGTAGGGCGCACAGCTGGACATGGGAAACTCCACCACAGTCGTGCTCCACCTGCCAGGCCACTAAAGAAGGAGGTCCAGGTCTGCAGCAGCTCATCTGGGAGTGTGCTTGATGGCTGGTCAAAAGCCAATTGGAATCGATAGGAGCCTTGGCAGAGTTCATCCCTGCCCCTTCTCCTGTCCTAGCTTTCCTCCGTCTACCCTCCTCTAACTTATTTTTCCTTTTGTCTTACCTCCCCCTGCTGGCTGCCTTTCTATTTCCTCCTCCCTCTGAGGACCCTGAATGCTTTACAAGCTTCAGAGGAGCTTAACATAAGGAAAAAGCTGCGCAATGCTTTTAATGCAGATTTGCATTTTGCCAAGTGCTGCGTCATGACTTTGGGAAATGCAGAAATCCCTCAGCGCTGTTGCAATTACCATTCTTTTTACATTTTACACGATGAAGAAATGCTGCTTCACAGCCTGCATTTTGAATACTGAAAGAGTGGCAGTCAGGTTGCTACAGGGCCGCTTTTTCTCTCTGCTGTAATCACTTCAGATTAAAGCAAAATGCCACCAGTTAGCGGTTAATCAAAGTTATTGATAACACCTCATCAGAGATGAAGTCAATCTTGTAATGTCAGCTCTGATGCTTAATCATCTCACTCAGGTTCATCAACAACAATGATTGACAAGCTAAAAAAGGAGGAAGAGTGTAATGAAGGAGTTCAGATATTCCTGTTCATGATCCCCTTCATCATCAGAATATGAGTGTGGCTTCTGCGGTTGAAAGGGATACTGCTGACAAATTCAATTATTGAAAGATGACGGGCTAATGGTCCGTGGTAATGATTTATTTTCATAAGTATTTCTACTCTGTGTTTTAATGAAAGCTTACATTGTCACTGGTGGCAAAGGCATTTGATGCTTTACACCAATTACTTTACTGTCACTGAGGCTGCATGTTGCAGCAGTAATCCTCCCCCTCATTCCACAGCCTGGAGACTACACATATACACAGTAAGTGTATATGCACAACAACCACAAACGTGCTCATTGGCACACAAATTTTTTTTATTTTTTCCGCTTGGTTGCGCCAGCCTTCTTCCCCTTTTGGAAAAACACAAAGAAAAGGGATCCTCTGTGTTATTCTTTATTTTAGTCCACTATGAATTGGGACTGAATTCGGGGGGTTTGGGTGCAGCGTCTGATCCACCACGCTTCACCATCCCTAGGGATGAGAGGTAGAGAGGTGGAGAGTGTGGAGGTCTGCAGGTCTTGGGAGGAGGTAGGCGGTGTTGAGGGGTGGTGGTGGCTGGAGGCTGACACACACATCTGTAGCCCAGAGAGAGCGACAGACTCAAAGCATCAGGGAGAAAGAGAAAGGGGCTGCAAGGGTCAGTGACAAGTGGCACACACGGGGTGGGTGTGCGGGTGAAGTGGGGTGGAACAAGTGCTATAGAGGGGCCAGGGATTGTGTTTTTCCCATGGTCCGCTACCCCCTACCTCCCTTCTCTCCCTCATGGACCCCCATCCAAACTCCTCCCTAGACCCACCCCACCCCTTCACCCGCTCCATCTTGTAGTACTCACTCTCTCGCTGCCCTGTCAAGAAAGGAGCGGGCAGGCTCAGTTTCACTCCACAGGGCCAGTGTGTTTTCAATGAATTGATACAGATGAAGAAGTTCAACACAATGGATGGATTACCTCAGCCAAAATAGAGTGACCCCCGTACCCCACCCCAACCATGACCTACCTCCTCCTTCCACCGCCCGTCATAACCCCCATTCACCCACTGCCTTATTCTCCTTAGCTACTGACACAAACTGACATTATGTGTTATAAACTGCCCTCCAAACACACATTTGTGTGCATAAATTGGCAAAACATGAAAAAGGTTTGTAGAAGCGATGCACATATTATTCAAAATTATCCAGTAATAATTATACTTTCAAAACACAGAAGATTTTCAGATATCTACCTTCTGGTCACAACTGCAAAACCAGTTTATTTATAATTGATTGTCACGTTTTAAAAAAAAAAACAGTACTGGATTTTTTTTAAAACTTAAAATACAAAGTGGTAAAAAAAAAAAAAAATCACTTTGTAAATTTTCTACTTCAGAGATGGTACATACTTTAGTTTCAGTTCAGAAAACAAGTGGCTTCTAGTGGCCATATTGTTATGTACATGCACCACCTAAGCAACGAAGAAAGCTACGCTTTCTGCAGCTGCATCCACACCCAACTTGTTGGGTTTTGAGTCCAAAAATTTGAACTTTTTAGTTTGATTAGGACTAAAATTACAGCGGTCCCCCAAACCGCAGTTAAAACTGAACAGCGAGAATTTCATTAACAGTGAGATTTATCAACTAACCAATGGTTTGTTTTGTTTCTAGAGGCAGAACATTTCTAGGATAGTGTAGAGGATTGGACAATCACAGGAAGTTCTAACAGCATATTTGGTCATTTTGAACATCCTCAAATATTGGACTTCAAGTATGTGCTGCTGGTAAAAAAAATCCATAAGTTTAGAGTGACGCAGATCTTACAGATCTTAGGTGATGCTTGGACAAAGTTTAGCATGAAACCAAATCATACTGGATCAAACGGAAAGAATATAAGAGAAACATGAACCGTTGTTCAAACCCTGGGACAAAATTTCACATGTGAAAATGCCTTAAAATGCCTTTCCCTAAGCTTAATCACGTATTATTGTTGCCTAAACCTAACCAAGCTATTAATGCAAATACCTATTTGGAGAGCTTATGAACTTTTTTAAATCCAAAAGTAAAAAAAATAGTAACTAAATAAACGGTGTCTCGGTGGAGTCTGCTTTGTCAGTGTTGGTCTACACTTGATCCACAGAAGTTGAAAGGTGGATGTGTGTTTGATGTTTAAAGTTCACAGATTTGTCTGATATCTTGGGATGATAGAAAAGGTGAAAACCCAAGAATAAAATTTAGAACAAAAGACAACAGTTTCTTTCTTTAGATGTTGAAAAACTGCATTGTCCATTTCAGAGCAGTGGGAATTTGTATTTGACGGAACAACTCAGAGAATATAAACACACAAGAAAAAGATCTATAACAAAACATAAACAACCTACCAACAAGCTAAGAAAACCCAATTTAAGACTTATTTAAGATGTTGATTGCAGTTGCAATAATGTTTTCTTTACAGTTTGTTCCTGCTAATGGTACTTTATGACAGTCAGATGGAAGGAGCTGAAATTAACTGTGCAGTGGGTGTGAGGAGTCTTTTATGATGGTGTTGGCTTTACATTTAACTGCCTGTGTGTGGAGATATGTCAATGAGGTCTGAGTGGTGCCTGTTATTTTAGTAACGTGTTTGATGACTTTCCACCGTTTTGATTTATTTTTAACAGAGAGAATCTGTCAAGGGAGCTGTGGACGTGAGGACCCAGTTGCAAGCAGATGAGGCAGCAGGTTTTAAGGTTTTAAGAATAACGTAACAAAAAAAAACTCCAGTCGCAAAAAATGGATGAAAGCACTAATAAACACAGAAATGCAGAAGTCAAGCAATGAACTGGCAAGGAGGAACTAAAAACTAAAAACCATGGAGTTAAATAAACGTCAGCACAAACTAGACACAGGTAAATGAACAATTGGACCAGGTGAACTAAAGAGTATAAATCAAAAACACAGAGCATGACACCACGCCAAAAACCAAGAACAAAAATATGACAAAAAGCAAACACATTAAACAAGAACATAAAACAAGATCATGACAGAAAAGTGTCCCAGGATGAAATTTTGTAGGTCAAGATTGTGTCTATGAGTGATTTGTAACGTTCTTCTTCTTTCCTTTCGGCTTATCCCTTGAAGGGTTGCCACAGCAAATCATCCGCTTCCATTGACTTGGTATGGATGTTGTAGGATGTATTTGCATGTTCCTTTGGCACATGTTTTACGCTGGATGCCCCTCTTGTGACACAACCCTCTGCATTTATCCGGGCTTGGGACTGGCTTGTGTCTTCCCTCGGGCTGCAGATGCAGGATTTGTAAACAATTTTAATAAACATTTGGGGACTCTTTTTCATTTTTGGATGAGAGTAACGTACAACATAACTACAACTTAGTTCATCTGGTACCTGAAGGTGGATGTTATATTGCCTTTGACAATGCTATGTTGGGCCTTGCTTGCCATGTGGATGGCATTTTGTCATGTAGCATCTGCCTTAGCATTGCTAACGACCAAGAATGCAACATCACTGGAGCAATATAACAGACTGGCAGTGGTCTCTTATAGCAGGATAACACATGGTGCCATACTACAAAAATGTTTCAAGAATGGTTTTAAATTTTGGGACTTTTTATTATTTTTTATATCTTTTTGGCCTCCTCACAGCTCTGCACCTTGTTGTAATGCTCCTTGTAACTTTCAGGACATAAAAGATCTGCTTTTGTTGGCTTAGTGGCAGATACCAAACCATACATTCAAAGGTCTAGTGGAGTCAATACCTCAATGGATGAACATGAAATGAGTGATGATAATATTGCAATGGATCATGTTTATCTTGTAGCTTATCTTGAATGCTAATGCCAAGCCTCTAAACTTGGCATTGGTAGTAGGTTGGTTCCAATTGTCTCCAAATAAAGGCACCCTTTGCTGCATCTGTTTATTGTAAAGTAAGACATTTTTTTGTCTTCGCTATCTCAACCAAAACTCCAACTGACTCCAAGTTTGTTTTTTTTATATTCTTTTGTATAACTATTTGTGTAAACATACTTCACAACATGTAATTGGAAAATGTTGCACATAAATGTAGATGTAGACATAAATATAACTTTAAACTAAAACAAAAACGTCTTTTGACATTACCAAATGGCAGCATAAGTTTTCAACAGGTTCCAGTTACACAGAATTTAGTATTTTGGTGCAGACAACCAAATATGTGATGTCCTCGTATGGTGTGAAATCTGCAGATGTTGCATACACAAATTCAGGAAAATAAACTTGGACTCTTGGAAGTTCAGGAGTTTCAAGAGTCTTGAACACTTCCTGTCCGGTTTTATGGGGAATGCCTTCAAGATGGACAAATAATAATTTGAAAGTGGCAAAAGTAAAGCACATGAGGACACATGTTTTAACATAAACAAAATAAAAGACATGAGAGAAACATGCCATTTTACTGACTGATGATGTTTAAGGCATTCAGCCAAAAGGGCTACTGATATGACAAGCTGTAAACCTCTTTCAATCACACCTTATTGACTCACCACTTGCTGCTGTTCTCATATCCTGGACAAAATGTCCAGGGTCCTGGGCTGTAAACCAGAGACCCCGCCTACTGTCTGTAGCTGTAGTAGGAGGTGGAGGCGTCCTTAGCTGTCCAGGCTAATGGCTACGAATGGGCCCTAATGCACACTTCTACCAATAAATCACATGCACAGCACCCTGCTTAGACATTCAGCAGCTTGGCCGACCACTCTGCTCCATCACATACTCTGAGATTAATGAGCACACACCCATTTACCTTGTACCAACGGACAGCCGGGTACACAAAAGCACACACAAAGAAGAGGACAAAAACACACATGGGATTTATATAAGGACTTTTCTATTGACTGCAATTATTTTTCTAGCACTGTTCTCAAGCCAAAACCAAAGTACTGACGGTTGGAATAGGCATGGTTTAATTCCTTCTATCCACTCTCAAATCTGCAAATAAAAAAAAACACATAATCACATCCAGGGAATACAAAGAAACATACTTTTTTAAACTGTGTACATGGTTTGGGCGATGCTTACTTCAGTCTAGGGGACAAAATCTCTTGGAACGAATGTCAGTCAGGAAAAAACAACTCATTGAAGGGAAGAGCTGAATGATTAATAGGCTTTACAGATGAGACACTACCCTTCTTTTCTCCTAGTTTGTGTAAACTTTCTCCCACGGGACACCGCTGCGTCTTTTGATCTTTGTAGAGTTGTAGAGAGATGATTTGTAGAGTTATTACAATCACACTCCAGAATCAAATGTGCCGAACCGAATGAGTTTTCCAAATGTTTATCTTAGTAAGAAATAACGCACTCAACTAACCATATCTTTAGTGTTATCATCATAGCCCAGGCTATTTACAAACTGTATCTATTAATCATTTCTGAGCATGTACAGCAATTAAATTAGCCCGGGTCACACTCGAGCAATAATACGATTTTAATTGCGTGGGGCAAGACTCTAATTCGACTATCTCTGGATCGCTTGGTGAGGGCAAATGAAGCACTCATCAGGGGACAAAGGAGAGGGGGAAGAGGAAAGAGGAGGAGGTAAACAGTCTTGTGAAATAGTAATAGTACACCCTCTTTTAATTCAAAACAATATAGAAAAAAATGAACCGGTCCTTACCAAATCTTAAAATTAGGGAAACACAACAGTGTCATTAAAGCATCTCATAAAAACAAAGCTGAAATGCATAAAAATAAGTCCATCCTGACTGCTTCTACAG
>CM047998.1:11004929-11033015 GCA_026261665.1 Melanotaenia duboulayi
GATAAAAGCATCTTCTTTTACAGTAATGTAAAAATGTCTNGTACGTTGCTTTGGATTAGAGATGCACCGATTGCAAAATTNATACGTTGCTTTGGATAAAAGCGTCTTCTTTTACAGTAATGTAAAAATGTCTTTTTCTAAATGGTTTATGCAGAACGAAGCTCAGATGTTTCAGGGAACTTGGCACCTCTGATCATTCATATCTTATGCGTAAAAACAGAAATTAGGTGTGCAGGCTACCTTTGTGTTTGGTCAGCACTACATATAAGATCTGACTCCTACTCAGTGCAGGATAAGTCATCAAAACTTCTACTTGGTTTTTCAGGAAATGAAAATGCCATGATATTAAACATTTTTATGCTAATATTAACATTTAAATACCATTAGAAATAGTGCCTTTATGTGGTTCCACTTCCAGATTTTGTATGTATAACAGACCGATCTGAGTGGGCCCCTTCTAAAATACTGGGGGGCCTTTAAATTATACAGGAAAGAAGAACCAGGATTTTTATTCAAAAACAAATCCTTCACCAGGTCCAAGTAAAGGCTGTACCTCCTTCCACTGTTGTACACACTGCAGTTAAACAGATGTACAGGTGAAATCTAAGTTTCATTCCCCCAAAAGCTGCCTGTGCTTCCCTTCAAAGTTTCCCCACAAGAAAAAAAAAAAGAAAAAGAAAACACCAGGGATGCAGCTTCCCATGCAGGAGTGTAGTGGGAATATCTACAAGAAGAATGCAGGAGTAGCATTTTTTCCTTTCTTTTTTTTTTTCTGAAGGTATCTTAAATTGTTCAAAAGGCATGACAGAGGGAGGTTCTGGCCATTCTGCAGAATCAAAAAGACTACACGGACTTTGATCACCTGCATCTCATTCATTGCAAAATTACTGCACTGGGGTACTTGGCTTCTCAACATGTGAGCAAGATGGTAGCCTATTATACTGTACACAGAGACAGACTTTGAAATGAAAGAGGTCTTTTGTCAGTTCTTTGATTAAAGTAAGGCATTGTGACTGTTAAGCAGACTACCAGTAATTATGAGAGTCTGAGTGAGAGCTGATGGAGAGTTTATGAAGAAGGGGGATATAGACGGACAAAGAGATGCCAGAAAGAGAAAGGTGGGGGGAAAAAGAGAGAAAGGGCTGACAAAGCTGCACCTGATTCAGAACATACCGGCTCTTTTTTGCAAATACACCTGTAATCAACTGTAAGTGAGGATAGAAGTGAGCATAAGTAGTCAATGGAAATAGCATCAGCAAATAGCATCAGCAACACAGTTATGGAGGACTGTTTTGCCTGTTTGGATAAAATAAGCATCTGAAAGCACAGCTCAAATACTTGCTATGGGTAAAATGTGCCTGTTTTGTACCTTTTGATGCAATACAACAGGCAGTAATAGATGAGAAGTACGTTTCCATGTTGAGCCCTCCCATCGCAATAAATATTGACAAAGAAGGTGAGCCATCGTCCCGTCACAGGCTGTTTAAAGCAAAGTTTGTGTGTTTACTGTCTGAGAGCATACACCAAGTTTGTGTGGGTATGTGTGTGTGTATTTGCATGCACATTAGCATATCTGTGTTTACTCCAGAAGTTACTGTGAAGCGCCCATTTCTCCTTGGGGAGAGCTGCTTGGCAAACACCTCGGAGTAAACAAGACAACCAGTGACAATATGCTAATAGACCGATTCATTATTCCCCTCCAACAAGCTCCGAGAAGACACCTCAGATCTCCAACATCTCCATCAGGAGCCGCACGCTACAGTGCTGCTCCACCCCTCCCGCCACCGCCTGATTAATATCTCATCAAGCGCTCCACTTTTCCTCCGTGCAGACCATCAGTCATATGGCTCTACAGTGTTTCACTTCTTGACAATGTCAATCTTCTGAGATTGCAAAGAGGTGATGGTGTTTAAAGTAGTGTAAGAAAAAAAAACTGTTCCCCTTTAAATGTTGCAGAGATGGATGCCCAACGTGTCAGAGGTGCCCTCAGAGAGATGAATTGTTCCAGAAAGCTGGCCGATCTGTCGTTTCCTGATGAAGATGTTAAGCTAAGACCTCAAACTGCACTGTTCCGGATAATAAACAGCTGGATAAACCAGCTGGAAGAACAGAATTGCAATAAGGTTCTTCCTTAATTGAATCGGACAATGGATTGGATTTATTAACTCTGCAAATATTTACTTTGTTGCCGGTGGCCTAGACTCATTAGTCTCCTATGGATTTCTCCTCCTACACATTTACTGTTATTCACAAGGCTGCTTTGCATTGCTCAGAATCATTTCCACAAGCTACTTAACATCAAAGGAAGACCTCTTAATGATGCATGGCGAGGACCAGCCAATATATTGTAGAGGCAACGCAAGCTTGTATTGATTTACCAACAGAAAAATATAGACTTAGCACTGATGTGTAAACATGGAAGTGTGACTAAGCTACTGCTAAGCAATGTTTGTACTGTACATGCAAATTACCTTCAAATTGTCAATAGATGACCTTTTATCATAAATAGGGTCATTTTAGTCTTCTTTGAGTTTTAAATAGCTACTCAGAGTGCTGTTTTAACTTCACACACTTCTAAAATATGAGTGATAAAAATGTCTAATAGCATTCATTACAAGGTTAAAAAGCTTATATTTTGTTAACCTGATGGGTCATCATTCTTTAAATGTCTTTTTTTTTAATGTAAGCTGACAATCCAGTGTTGTTAAATGTGATGGACGTGCTTATATATTTTTTTTTTATTTAAGCCTGCAATAGAGATAATTTACAGCCAAATGCAAATGTGTTAAATGGTGATGGTGATAGATAGAAGTACGAACCCTTCACATTGGGTTGCCCTAAATGTGAAATGTTCTATACAAATAGCCTTTCCTTGCCTAGGAAGACTAAGATAAGAAAAGATGTTTCCTTTAGGAAAAAGAAAAGACCTGTTGGTGTGGACTTTGGTCTTTGGAAAACGTTTTGCATCTACAAAAACCTTTAGAATCAATAAAAAAAAAAAAAAAAAAAAAAAAAAAAAAACAGAACAATATGTGCCGTCTAATCAATAGCTACAGTATATTAAAGAGAAAGGATTATGTTTGCTTTCTCTGCATATTACTTTTAGTGTTTATCACTGCCTTGTTTCACAAATAGACAATAGCTTAAATAGCATAAATACAGCAAATGTGAAAATTGCACATAAATCCTGAAAAAGGTTTTGAGTCCCTTGTTAGATCAGACATTGTGCAATGGTTTAACTGTGCAAAGGCTCTGGAGATATTACATGTTGATAGAATACTGACTGNAATCAGACATTGTGCAATGGTTTAGCTGTGCAATGGCTCTGGAGATGATATTACATGTTGATAGAATACTGACTGATTTAAAGTTAGCTTGAGATTACAAAGTGCCTGTAGGAGACAACAAGTGATTTTTAAATGAAGATCAGAGAAATCTGGGTGGGTGTATTACCAAAGAATCACACGTGACTTTTTTTTTGTTTTTTTTTCTACAGCAGAGCAAAACTAAAGCACCAACAACCACGATAACAAAGCAAAAAGCAGATTCAGCTCAATTTAGCTTTATCTGGACAGCAGCAATTCACAAACCCAAGTGGCGAAAAAGTTCATATAACTCATAGATGTGTGTTCTCGAAGCCCTTAAAACAAAGAGCATGTTAAAGTATAGATGGTACGTACTGTGGTAATACTTTGAATTGTTTTGAGAAATTCAAGTGTTTAATCAAGTATACATCAAAACTTATATCGTTTAAAGTGAGGGATATCAATGACATGCAGCTGATAGTTCTAGTTTGGTGCAATGTACTGATAGACATAGGAAGTAATCTCCTCACAATTTGTGATATAAATGTAAAGAAAGCGGTTTCATTTTATAAATGTACAACTACCACAGAACATTTAGACTCTATAAGCAAAGAAACTCTTACGTACACTAGTTACAAAACAACTACTAAACAACTAAGAACAGACAAATAACATATAGTTTGACTGAGTTATTATCTTGTGCTCACAAGAAAAGAATGCATAGTTAAATTAACATGAAACCTGGCAGTCAACATTTCCATGTTCAAACTGTGGCAGTAATATACTATTTTAATGGCAAAGATTAAGCAAGTTGTTGAGATTTTGCTCCATATTGACATGATAGCATCACACAGTTGCAGCAGATTTGTCGGCTGTACATCCATGAAATGAATCTCCCGTTCCATCACATCACAAAGTTGCTCTATTGGATTGAGATCTGGTGACTGTGGAGGCCATTGGAGTACAATAATTATACTGTCATGTGCATGAAACCAGTTGGAGATAATTTGAGCTTCATGAGATGAAGTTGCCATCAAAAGATACTTCACTGTGGTCACAAGGGGATGGATATCCTCAGTAGTGCCACATTTATACACACTTAAAACTTCAGGAAGTCATCTTGACCATTTCTACATGCCTAAATGCATTAAGTTGCTGCGATGTGATTGGCTGATTAAATATTTGTGTAAATAAGCAATGGAACAGGTGTACCTAATAAAGTGGCAGGTGAGTGTCTGGTGCAGTCGCACATTTGCAGCATAACTTTCCAAGGTAAGAACCCCACAGGCAGTCTGAAGTTTAAGAAGCAATAAACAAAATTTATGTCTTAAAAATTAATTAAATAATTTTTAGTTTATGGAAGAAAAATATGAAGACAGTTTGTGCGGCGTGAATAAAACTTGTGATGCTCACCATAGTCCAACGAAGATTTTCAAGTTATGAAGCGTTTTGAGCTCCTGAGACACAACTCATAATTCATCAGAGCACTGGGTAATTTATTTCCCCTGGTTTTAATATGTTACAGACGAGTGGTTGTGCGTCTTTCTGCCGTCGGAGCTTTGCAGCACAGATGCTAGGCATGTAGCGGAGCTGCCGCTGCACGCTGTACAGCCAGTACCTGTGGTGCCTTTCATGGTTCAGGGCCCTCTAATTTCAATGGGAAGTTGCACATATTTCATGGACACATCCCCGCTACAGAGACGAGGACGATGGGGAGGGAGGGATAAGCATGAGGGAGGCGGGGGGTCTTGCACAGGAGGAGGCTGATGATGGACCGTACCTCATCCTCCTGTGCATTGCAGGCTGTCCACTTTACAACAGAACGTTCTGGATCATTTGGTCCAGACGCTGGCTGCTCTAAAGCTGTTTCAGGTTGTCTGAATGAGACTGCTTGATTGGATGAAGGGTAAGAAGACTGTGTGGGGGTCACATTGTGCAAGATTAGGAAGACACAGGGTCACCACTTCTCCATAGAAACTTATTAGCTTACACAAATATGAATCAACCTTTATGCTTCAGTATCAAACCAGTGTTTTCACATAAATGAATCCATTGTGTAAATACAGTTGCTTTAACTTTAGTTCCAACATAAAGCACATTTGACAGGAAACATACAACATAGCAGTCAGTAACATCTGACTGCTCCAAGACCTAGTTTTGCTCAGATGAACAAACCCTATCCTGTTTAGCTGTAACGCCAAACACGCCTTTCAAGCTAATGTATCCCAGTTGGAGCTTTTTTGTTCAGTCTGCATCATATTTGATGTGGTTTTTACACAGTACTCTGGTTACGTCTTAAAACCAAGATTTTTAACATGTGGTAGCGGGATTTAAATACAGCTGTGACTTTCTTGTTTTCTTTTTTTTATTATTCTTTCTTGTATTAGAGGCAGACCTGTTAACCCAGCAGATTCCATTACCTCCCATTGGCCTTCCCAGTCCATTTTACATTTGGGGCATTTACTGTATAGCTCCAAATGACTTTCTAAACATCCCTCAGCATTCCTGATTAATATCCTGACAAATGTTCATTGATATTAATCAATGCCAGTGTGATGAGATCCATACTTTAGTGTAAGTTTCTTACCTGAAAGCTTCAGGAGATAAATCCCCCACCCCTTGACCCTGATAGACCAAAAACCCATGACCCAGAGGCCTTTCAACATGGCAGACAATATTTAGGTAGGTAATAGTGATGAAAGTAATATTTCAATTTCAAAAAGTTACTTTAGCCAACTCGAAACGTAGAAATCAAACATTTATCCCACTGAATTATGTGATTTAGATTAAAAGATTTACTAGAATTGGAAAAAAAATGTCCTGATTAAATTAGATTTGATTGAATATAATGTGTCTTTTGCATTAATATTTTAAATTGTTTTGCTACTGTTCTGTTGTTTATGAACAAAAACTTAAACTATGATACCAACATATCTATTTGCCTTTTTAACTTCTCCCAAATTCTATACATAAATATTTTATAAATGCACAGCAAAATTACAAAAACACTTAAAAGTCATTAAAAATTCAGGTTTGACAATTTGAAGATGCATCTTTCGAAATACTGGTATTGGTACTGGTATTGGGATTGACAACAGGTGACTCTGGATTTACTTGGTATCAAAATAAAACCAAATTTCACTACTTCACGAATGCATTCAAGTATGCTCATCAGGTGTGTTCCCTCCACTACAAGAATACCAATCCATGAATGTCCAAGGCACCAGGATCCACCTGCTGAATGTGGTCTTCAGTAATTTACAGCAATAGTGTCATTTTATACTGATTACTTTTATTAGGAAATATTGGCTGTGTCCTGGTTGCCTGGTTAAAAACCAGACTGACCAACCATCAGAATGACCAGGAGGTTTAATTTATCAGACGCAACATTCGGTCCATGGTAGCACCACATCCTGTGAGGATGCAACAGCAGGTGTAAATTTCCTTTAGAAACTGTGAAATGTACAGTAGGTTATGTATTAGAAACTGATGCTACAGAGCATTCTGTTTGTTTTTCCCCTTAATGCTGTGTATTTGCACACAGCCATAAGTGTTGACCTTTCCTAAGCATTTGTTTGGGCGTTTAAAGTATAGGCCAGCTGGTCCGTCTATGTCATTTTACAAGACATGAGGAGTCACCAGTCCAAGAGTAAAGATACAAATGATTTCCTGGTCTATCAACAAGTTTGTGAATCTGGCAGAGGTTTAATGTATAAAACTTATGTATAACTGAAAATTAAAGGTCAAATTTAAGAAGAATTATAAAAAGATTTTGGTGAATGAGGCCTATTTTCTTTGTTTTGTCCGATGCTGCAAATGCGTCATAGTCATAACCCAAACGGACGAAAAGATCTCTGAAAACACCTCTCAACATAGCTGCCAAGTGGAAAATGTTTTGCAATGTAGCTAACCAAAAATTAGCTACTAAATTCGTGGCATGCTGTCATGCAAGCACTGTACACTACAACTGATATACTGTTTCCATCTCTCAGATTAATTTGATTTGTAGTATTTCTCCGAACAACATAGGCAGGTTATGCCACAGCTAATGGCTCCTACACACCAGGTGTGCCAGCTGTTAGGATAATATCACAGACTCAGACTTTGATGAAAAACTATGCTGAACATTTATGTAATGTATGTGCACTCACTTGATATTTTATGGCATTAATAACTGCTATCACACCAATAACTGTTCTATTGTTAGCGTGTTTCTTTCCAGCCCTCATTTCTAAATTCACTAACTTATTAGTATGTTTTTTCAGCACAAGAAAAGCCAGCTGATATAGAAATGAGAACCACCTAACAGCTTGTTTTATGCTTGTAATATCACATCCACTGTTTCCTTCTCCTGGTGTGGTGGAGTAGGGACCTTTAGTGTTGTCCCAGCTGTTTGGATTGCTTCTCCTCAGGGCTACACAGACCCGGATCAATACTCTCTGCCTCAAGAAGAGCAGATCACGGCGCTACAGCTGGACTCTACCTTACTGTCCACCCCCCTGCTAGTTATGAATCAGCATCCTCCCTCTCCAGAGGACAAAAATAAAAAGCACGCACACATTTGCACACAGACTTGAAGGAAAGCTGAACCCTGACCCCTGACATTTGCCCCGTGACCCGTCTGTCTGATGGCCTATCGATTACGTCTGGCCTCGCTTGGGTAATTGTTACCTCGTAATTACTTCATGTGTTGTGTTTGTGTCCGCATAGCAGCAATTTTTGCCATGTGAATGTTGCAAGAAGAGCACTTGAGACCGCAGGACACAAGTCTCCTCTTATTTCAAGAGGTTATACCATGAGCTGGACACAGTATTGCTGATGGAGTCCCTGTGGCTCTGCTGGAAAATAATCACTTTCTGCCAAAATAATTAAATGTTCGATTGATGAGAGGAGCTGAAATATAGGAAGCAAAGAAATCAGGAGTACCTCTGGCTTTTCTAAAGAGCCCTTTATACAGATTTGTCATGTGGCATCTTCAGAGGTTACCTCCTACTGTCCAATTTCCTGGCCTCATTGCCAGGGTAACCATGAGGAAATGAGAAGCAAAATCCTTCTGTTTTAAGTGTTGGCTGACTGGAGATGCATCTGTTTTGAAATTAAATAGATTTTAATATCTTCGAACATATACAAAGGAAGATTTTTTTTCCCTTATTTAATTTTTGATAACATAATTAACATGTTTAATATTTTTAAAATATGTGTCACAAGTAGAGACCCTCTTAGATTTGTCTCAAAGATGAGAAGATGTGACTCAACCTGTTGCCGTCTTATTAAAAATAAAAGAGAAGATCTTTGTTGTCTGTCATCGACACATCCACCAAAGATCTCAAAATCGCCTCTGCAAATTGAGTTTGTTGTGTATACAAGTACCTGCCAGATTTAATATTGAAAGGATGATCCAAAATGGATTTTTGATCCCAGGAAAATGAGGGGAGATGTCTGTAACAACAACAAAAAAAAAGACAGAAAGAAAAAAAAAGAGAAATGGTGAGGGGTAAGAAAAAAAGAGAAGAAAAATCCATAACCCTCTCAAGCTAAAATCCTGCTTCTGGGTGCAGAATATATTATTCTCTCCCCTCGCTCTGTCTCTTTTCCTTTTACTAGCTGTTTTCATGTAAAGAAAAACCTATAGGCTTGACCTCCACGTCAGTTTGCCTTTGGCGATCCTCAGATTGCAGGTTTTCAATGCTTGATCCTCTGGGAGGGATCCAAGTCAAAACCCTATAAATATTTCACGACTATTTCTTGCTCCTTAGACCTCTTACTAACACACTTGCTTCTTCTGGCAAGCAAATCCTGCCTGTTTACACTTGCCACTAACTTGTCATCACTTTAAATTCCGCCTTGCAGTGGCTTAATGAGGGAGGCAGATACGGCCATATTGCATGTTTAGGTGTTTTGCCAACAATCAGACCCTCTCACTTGCAGGATTCATGGACACTGATCAATATTTCTCGAATCTAAAGCGTCTTTCGATTAGAAAAAAAAAAAAAAAAACACACACACACACATAAGCTAGCACTTGAAACTGATATTTCTTTATTTACTTATTCTCCCCTCGTGTGTAAATGACAGATTAACATGTTGAGAAAAGAATCTCCTAAAAAAGAAACCTTGAAGTGTTGGAACTCTTTAGAGATACATCTCGACATCTGGTCGCCATCTGAGAAAACCTGGAGGAAGGCCAAGGATACTCCAAAAAAATGAAAATGACTTCATTATGAGCAAATTATTGCTGGATGGTGACTGGAGAAATTTTTTTTAAAAGCTGAGAGAATGATTAGAAACCAGCATATAGGCCATAAACAATAAAATAATCCTGGAACTTGAAGAACACCATTTCCTGAAATGTAAACTCATCTGCCCCTTTATTAGGCACACCTTGCTAGTACCGGGCTGGACCCCTTTATGCCTTAATTCTTTGTAGCACAGATTCAAAAAAATGTTGGAAACAGTCCTTTTGCTACATATGGACATGATAGCATCACACATCCATGGACATCCATGATGAGAATCTCCGGTTCCACCACATCCCACAAAACACTGTGGTCATGAATGGATAGACATAATCATCAGCAATACTCAGGTGGGCTGTTGTAGTTAAACCATGCCACACTGGTACAAAGAGCCCCAAGTGTGCCAAAATAATATCCTGCACACTATTACACCACCAGCCATTTGAGTCAGTGATACAAGGCAGGATGGATCCATGCTCTTATGTCGTTTATGCCAAATTCTGACTATTCCATCTGAAAGTGGCAGAAAAGTCACGACTCATCAGACCAGGCAACATTTTTTTTATCTTCTATTGTCTAATTTTAATGACTCTGTGTGTTTAGCAGCCTCAGTTTCCTGTTTTTTGCAAGAACATGCAGACATCTGNATGGTCTAATCTTAATGACTCTGTGTGTTTAGTAGCCTCATTTTCTTGTTTTTTGCAAGAACATGCAGACATCTGGAGCTTTGAAATGGTGCACGTAAGCCTATTAGAGTCTACCTGACCGAAGTGAGCTCCTATTATCTGGATGTGTTAGTTCAGTTTTTGGGCGCTTTTATTTCAGTTAATGAAATAAAAGCTGACTGACATGTTCTCGTGCATTTCTTCCAGTTTTAATCAAATTAATGCAATAATCCCCCCTGTTTTTTTCTTTTTTTTATTACATAAACATGCAGAACAACACACAAAACACAAATCTGTAGTTTGCCAACTTATTTTCTTAAACTGCATTATTATTGAAATCAGTAAACAGCTAAACAGTATTACCATTAAACAATAATGACAGTTCAAAAAGAGTTTTTATTTATTTATTTATTTTTAAGTAAAATAATTGCTAAACATAGACCCCCCAATTTCTAAATGGGACTGTTCTACCTACAGCACTCCTCATCACCATCATTAAATATAATGTGACATTATTTGTTCACATATAAATGAGTGCTGTTGAAATAAGGTATTTTTATCAAGCCTCTTAAACTGTTTGATGTGATGAAAAAAAGCTTTGAGAGGGAAAAAAATACAACAGTCGGTGGCTTAACTGTTCTAATTGTTGCTTTAAACAAAGGATAGAGGCAGTATAAGAGGATCAGCGTGACAAACAGTCCCAGCGGTCCTTCTATCATACACAATACTTGGGTGGGAACAAAAGCCAGAACAAAACAGCTTTGGAAAACTTCCAGGAATCTGTTTAAACATCAGCTTGGGGTGAACCAAACGCTTAAAGAGTATCAACCCAACATCTACATCATGCATGAAGAGCTGAAATGGATTTAAAAAAGGATCTATTTATTTATTTATTTATTATTATTGTTATTTTTTTATTAAATCAAATTGTTCCCAAGCAGCCACAACTTTAAGGGATGATGGATAACAAGCTCCCCCACAAAAGCAGCTCACTAATTGTCCAGCTCATTATTTTCTTGTTGCTGGGTAAAACCTCACAAACCTCACAAATATGGCTGCAAATCTCTACAGAAAACATTCTTTTATCAACACATCAGCATCACCTTTCACCAAATGCGCTCTGATCATATTAAATGCGTGGAAAGATGGAAAATGATGCTTTTCAACCTGTTAGGAGGGATACTTTCCATGAAAAATACTTCAAACCATGATGTTGTATCTCAACAGCAGTGATTTGTTTGTTAACACCCCAGAAATGTTAGGATAAGTGGTACAAATGGCTTCTATAATCCTGTGTGATCACTTTCACATAAATTTTGTGGATGTGTTAAGCTTATTGACAGGTGGAGAGGATGTTTGGGGATGGATGGCCCACTAAGTTTTGTTTTAGTGCTACTGTAAACAGGATTAGCATTGGCAGGTATCAGGCTACAAGAGATACAAACAGCTCCCTGCTCCACAGGGAATGGTCTGATGCAAATACCAGCTAATGAACTCAGCTGCTGTTTGTAACAAGGGAAAGAGATGAGCACAGGGGGAAAAAAAAAAAAGTTGAGGAGCAAGTGAATGGGCACAAGATGGATTAGTTTGGAAAATGTCCAGCGGGTCAGTTTTTAATGGCTTATGGAGGATTTCCAAGCGTGCACAAGCACAGTGCAAGATTCCAGTCTCTACCTTTGTCTCAGCCTAACAACACAGCAGTCGATCTACTGTATCCTCTTTGAGATCAGGGGGTGCTGCATCAAGCTGCCTCGTCTAAAGATGGGAGTTTATTGGGCCGTCTAAATCTGTCCTGTACACAGAGCCGAACAATGAGGCCGGGAGAAAAATGGACGCCACCTGGCAGTTTGAAAGAAGGACAGCCGTTTCCTGCTGTAATCCATTCAGTGTAATCACCTGGGGGCTGCTAGAGAAGCCTCGCCCACCCCTCCCTTCTCTCCCTAAGCACCATTCAGTGGCGACACAGTGATGAAGTGCAGGGTGAGAGGAAAGCCAAGCGTCCCTCTTAGAGATGATCACATTTTTACAACCGTTCTCTTTTCCTTCATCCTAAAGTGAATGAATTCTTCTGCCTTTTTCCTTCCACTGCAATTCCTCTGCTTCTTGAGCATGGAGGACAAACTGAAATACATTTTTCCTTTCTTGCCCACACACAGTAAATATTTGGTGTCACCTATTCAAGAGAAGAACCGCTCTAAATCGCATGTCTGTGGGGAGAAATCGAAAGCAATTACCATTAGATGGTGGCTATCGTGAGCCGAGTATGCCTCGGCCTAGCGATTCTCCCTCTCCGCTAACTCTGTGTACGTGCAATTTAACAGACGGATCAATAGCCAAAGGCAGTTAGTGGCCTCGCAACTCACTTCAACTGCCTCGCAGGACATGCTACGGTATCAGCACAGGCAGCAAATGCCCAAATATTACACCGTGCACAGAACCGGCTGCAGAAATTGTTCCTCTGAAACGTTATTGACACACTTTAACCCACGTTTCCACCCTGCACAGAGCAGGAAAGTCAATTCTCATTTGGAAAGGTGGTGTGGAGGCTGTGGGGGACCAGCAGGGGAGGGAAGGTCAGGAAGAGTAGGGCCGGAGGGGGTCATAGGATCACAGGTCAGGGATTGGCCCAAGGTCAAGGTGACAGCAGGGTGTCTGTGCAGGGAGGCCTTCATCTCCACCGTGGCCTTGGATGGAATCAATACCATTAGAGACTGTCTGATCCATCACTCCCCTCCCTCCTGCTGTTTCGTACTTGCTTCTTCCCCCCTCCTCATCCTCCTCTTTTTTTCTGACAGTACACTTCTCAGTGGCAATAATATCTCCTATTTTCACTTCCTTTTTCTTCCCTCAACCGCTATTTGCTTTTAGTGGATTCATTAAATCGGCTGTCGCCTCGTTCCCCTTCGTCCGTGCTGTCACTTATGAAGGAGCTGGTCTCATCTTGATACTGACCCCCGTCTGCCTCGCGGAACCCCTCGACTCCTGCGGGCCCTGCTGAAAAACGGACAGGAGATAACTCGGGCCCCATATTGTTTGAACAGCATTTTATTAAGCCTAGCGCTCTCTTTAATATTTACATTGGTGCATCGGAGGCTTCAGAAACGCTTTAGGCAATTACACACATGACCAAGTCGATAGCCACAGAAACAGCAAAAAAGCCTTTATCACGCTGCCAGGAGAGTATTGCCAATTCCGCGGCCTGGCCGTTGATGTAGTTTGCATTTCAATTAAAAAAGGGCTGCAGCACTGGTCCTTTATTCAAAGTCACTGTCGTAGGAAAGATCCGCGAAGTGCAGCTAGAATAGAGTATTTTGTGTATATGTGTAATAATGCAGGGACATCACACAAGCTGGTGTTCGGACTCACAATGCGGAGGAGCAGTATTCCAGTGTAAAGAGATGTTCAGGTCTGAACAATGGAAGTTTCAAACTATGCTGTTACAGAAAGATCGCTGAAGCTTTTTCGCTTTTGATTTGAATGCTGACTTTATTCTGCAAACTTTCTATCTCTAGAGTTGAGCTTATTTTATTTTGATGAATGCAGAGTTTATTATGGTTCAGATAAAAGGGAAACATACATTTTACTTTTGTGTAATACAGCATTTAAGCTTTCCCTTGGATTTCAAATACCCAGATAATTGCAAGTCACCACAATCTTCTTAGATCTGCGATCGTATGCAACTTTGATTCAAAGATCCACTGGATGCTATTAGTCTTGAGAGCTGAACATAATTTGAAATAATGAAAGTAAGATTAATTAGGGATCTTATAACAAGTACTAGATCACTAAATCTTAAGCCTTGTAGAACTGTTTTGTTCCCTGACAGGAAGTAGGGATACAGTATGTGCTGTTAAGAGTAAATGACCAATGGTATATTTTGAAATCTCTTTTAGTTTTAGGTCTTTGTTAACTATTTTATACTAGGGCATTTTTTTGCTCCAGATAGACTCCACCTTTTTCCAATAGTCAAAATCTGGACAGGTACTGATGAATGAAGAGATATCCATTTTCTATTATCTTAGAGCCCCTGGTTATCTCAGGTTTCCCTCAGTGCATATTTGTTTGCATAAAGGATCCTGTAGTCTGGGCCTTAAAAAAAGGTTGCTGTACATTTCTGAAAAAGATTGGATGTTGACTAGTTGTTTTAGTGGAGGGTTATGAGTTTGGACTCAGATTTGGACCTATTGGATAAAAAACCAGGAACCTAACCATAGTTGAGGACGAACAGGGATCTCTGGAAAACAGCTGCTGTGTGCTCTGTTGTGTCTGTGACCAAAAACCTCTGATCACTGTCATAATCTGATATGACGACTGCAGACATTTAATTATATAGTCTTTAGCTCCTGACAGAAGCATGTGTCCATCTTCCTCCAGGGAATGGGATTTCACACATCTGCATACTGATTTCTTCATCTCAAAGTGAGGATCAATGCTTACTCGCTCAGCTGAGCATCCATCAATATTTTATCTTAAAGCATGTATCTTAACCAGCAAACACATGCATATTTGGAGTTTGGAAGGGTAGTAGCAATATAAACTATACACTCTCAAAGAAATATGGGAAATCCACAACCAAGAAAAACCAGGCATTTTAAGATGATTGGATACAATTAGGAAAACATGTTTGCATTTTCTAAGGAAGTCATTTTGATGTGGAAAGGACGCATTCACACCAGCCTTCTTAATCAAACCTCAGCTTGTTCGAAAAGTCTGGTTTGTTTGGTCAGGTGAGAATGCACAACTAAATTCTGATGCGTTTCAAAGAAGTACGCCTAAAAACAAAGCTCTCAGTTTGCTTGAAGTGAACTAAACACTGAAAGCAGACTATAACTTATGTGGATGGAATGGATGCTGCCCTGCATTAACAAGTACATGAGAGTTTTCTTGTTCATACTCCTTCAGTAATTCTTGATTTAGCATCACCTCTGGCAAGGAAGGGGTGTACTTTATTCAAAAGGTCTGGTTCAATTGACAAAGTGCGGTGTGAAAGCAAACTTCAACCGCCTGAATGTTAAAACATCCACTAGAACCAAATCCCCAGTCATACCATGTTCTTAACAGACTTTATGACTGAATATGGCCTAAATGTCCTCGGAGGCAACATTCTCATGAGGACATCTACCAGATGTTTATAATTTTTCTGTGCCTTCACCCTGCATGAATTGTTCCTTTTCTGCAAATGAAGAAAAAAATATTTTATCGATCTACATACACTACCGTGTAAAAGTTTGGGGTCACTTCCCTATTGAATCCCATGGCAAAGTGACCCCAAACTTTTGAACAGTAGTGTAAGTATGTTCTTTACTGTTTTCATTCCGTTGTTCTATTTACCATAGACTTTGATTACACAATCTATACAAGCTGTGCCTGCAAATGTTGGGATGACATGCATGTGTCAGCTATTTGGATAAAATAAAAAATTTAAGTGCTTGATTTTTCATTTATTTATTTTATTATTTTACTTTTTGGAAACCAGTTCCAACTTTCAGATATACACTGACTTTAAACTATATCTAATACAACCTTTTCTTACTTTGATTGCACTAGAGGACCAATTTATAAGCAAAACACTTAACAAAAAAAAACAAAAAAAAAAACACACACTTTCACATCAAGCTTTGCAATTTCAAATCAAACTCCTTTGGCAGTGCATGTGATTTCCATTCCCCCAGTTTTTTATTGTACTTTGCATCACCAGTGGCAGATGTGCTGGAAAATGACCCCCTGGATTTGAAAAGCCTCTGTGACTTGGCCGCCCAAGAAACAAACAGATAAACAAAAGGAACAGAGGACTTTGGTAATCAGGGGATTCTAATAAGGTGTATGAGGTTGAGCAAGGAAGCGAGGTTTGCTTTGAAATACTCCCAGCCCTATCAGAATACCCCCCGGTGGTCTCGCCTGCACAAACGCCCATCAACAGACAGGCAAGACAGCAAGTGTGTATGCTTGGAGGATCATAGGTGGCTTTGATAATCACTCCCATACTCCTAAAACAAATGCAATTACTAAGTTAATTGTGTTCAAAGAGTAGGCTGGAGAAGTCAGCAATCACGGCTGTGCTGACGGTGCAGCGAGCATGAAGAATAATGGATGCATGCGGGGCAAACGCCAGGGGTGTGCAGGGAGGGGAGGGCTTTGATTGCAGAAGGGGGTTTAAGGGGGACTGAAAGGGGTGTGATGAGGAAAGGGAACGAGGGGGTTTGATGAGCAGTTGGGAGTACGGGTGACGCGGCGCTGAGGGATGTGGTGGTGAACGCCACCTTGCTTGACCTGCCATTTATCAGAGGATAAACAGCGGGTCACCTGACCGGAATCGCCACGTCGCGATTGGTCGGGGAGGCTGCTTAGTATGCAGGTGCTACACCGCAGCCAGCGCTCACCATGCCCACACCACGTCTGCTCCATCACAATGAATTATTGGTCAGAGGAATGATCAATTTGAATCGGCTGCATCCTAAGCTTTGGTCAGAGGAAGGGTGAGGAGTGCATATGTGTGTGTGTAGGGATAAAAGAGGGTCAGAAAGTTGTTTTTTTTTCTTCTTTTTTGTAACCCCAGGGTTCACTTCCTTTGCTTTTTTTTTACTCTCTTCATACTCTGAATTTCTTCACCAGAGATAGCAAAGGGGAAGGGAGGGTAGGGGATTGGAGGGGTGACAACAGATGTGCTCTCTCCTTCAGAGAGCTGCTTGTTTGATGGTGACAGTGGAGCGTATCATGTAGCCTGAGGTGCTAACAGTAAATATTACAATACCACAAGATGCTCACTGCAAACACCATTTCTTGCTCTCTGCCAGTCAATTTCTCCTTTTTACCCCTGTGGTGCTGCTACACTGATGGAACCGAGGCTGAGAGAAAATCTGTCTGTGTAAGAGTGTATATACAGTAAGAATACATACACGTACACACATATATACAGTTTATATAAAAGGTGTGCAGAGCTAAACATTCTCAAACATGGAATTCAACCATGAGCCTTTTTCTGGCACATTATGACCAACTTAAGTCATGATGGAAAAGAAAGTAAATCAACAAGGCACCATCGGGTAGAAAAAAAATAGCACTTTAAAAGGCCTTTCTGCAACATAATAGGCGAGCCTGGGATTCATGGGATTGCATTTGGCTTCCTGCAGTGCTGGGGTGTCTTTGGTTCGCTCAGTCATTTCAGACAGAGCAGTGGTGCCGTCCCACCCTGGGCGCTGTACAGATGGGCTCATGTGTGGAGAAATGAGCCGCAAGCAATCATTCTCTCCGTCTTTCTTCCCCCCTCTGTCTCTCTGTGGCTTCTCCTTGCTTTCTGTTTACCTCGTTCTGCCTCCCCTCTGTCTCATGTCTGTCCCTTCATCTTCTCTACCTCTCATTATCTCCCCTCCAACCCCTCATGCATCTTTTGCTTCTCCCACCCTCCCGTTTTCTACCTCCTCCTGCCTCCTTCATATCCCCTTCTTCCCCCCGTGGTGACTGTGTCCTGGGGCTGCAGAGTCTCGTCTCTGTGCAGCAGTGGCTGGGGGGACTCGGCGGGAGGCCCGGCGAAACGAGCTCACCAAGACGTAGGAGTGCATCTCAGGCTTGTGCTACCGGAAAATCTGCCCATTCACGCTCTGACGCGCAGCCAGACGTGCTGATGGAGGCCTCACGATGGGAAGATGTTGCAGGAGGAACATGTGGCCTCTGCTTTTGTTTAGGTTTATAGCTCATACCAGCAGCTATAGAACGTTCAGCCTGAACACCAATAAACTGAGTTCACATCAATGTCTGAAAAAATCAGAATAGTTGCATAGAAAATATTGATCAGGGTATAAATCATTTGCCTTTTAGATCCGATATAGCCAAAAGAATTCCTCATTTCTGTTGCCACCTCTCACTTAATGTTAACCACAGCCAGCAGCGGTTCACCGAGGAGGCTGTTGAGGGTCAGTTGGTTAAAGTTTCACACAAGGAAACGGGAGCGCTGTCAGCATTTTCCAGGAGCCCGACCCTATCGGGTTCGCATGGTTTAAATTACAAATAGCCTTTCGAGGAAGAGAGCAATAAACAGCAAGCAATAAAACAGCATTTAAAAAAGGAAAGAAAAAAGGAAAAAAAAGCTTGTTTCTTCCACAGCTTTGTGTAACTGGGAAGCAGATTAAATAATGTATTGATTAGGCTGTGTGTAATTAGTATGGTCAGCAATTGTATGTGGTGGGGGGATTGTTTTAACATAATGATGTGATTCTTGGTTTCCTATGGTCATTATGGACAAATCAAAGAGTTTCCACCTTTTGTTTGCTCCATGTACGGCTGCCTCTCAACATGCCTGTGTGTTTTGTGCTGACTTTGCCAAAGGGGGATACACTTGCATGTTTACTTCTAATCTTGTGCAGACTTTAAGTCGCATTTCAAACCAACCAGTGTGTTCTTAGTTTCTTGTTGTAAAGCCTAGCTTAAGGAAAATGTGCTAAACTTCTCATGAAATCAAAATCAATGTGCAGAGGTTCCGTTATTGATCTGCCTTGCATAAAACAACACCAAAATGCCAATAGATCCATACATTATCTATACCCACTTATTATATTTTAGGGTTGTGGGGCACTAGAGCCTGTTACAACAGCTACTATTTGAGTGGCAGTGGCATCCTATTGTATTTTAGAGATTGTTTGTTTCTTGGAAAAGGTGCAATTTTGGGGTACAAATTAACCTTGCATCCAATTAAACACTTTCTGATATGACATAGTGGGCGGAACATGATCAGGTCATTGTAGCTGCTCAGTCACAGCAAAACTGTTTTTTGGGAAGGATGGCCGCTTCCAAAGCTTGAAATTTATATTGGAAACTAGGATTTTGGTTGCCTCCAAATGGAAATTAGGAGACAACCAACAGATGTAGTGGTGGCCAACTAAGAGGTTTTCAACAGCACAGAGAAATCCACCAACTTGCTGAACTGGCCCTTTATAACCATGATCATCATTAGGCAAAAACTGTACATTTATAGTAACTTTATGGTTCGACTGTTTGTGTTTGTTCAAGGTCATTATTAAACATTCATAAACCAGCATTTAAAAAGGGGAAATATAAAAGAGAAACCTATAAACCATCTAAACAAATACATTGGTACAGATGTATTAACCAGTGACATTTGAAGGTGTAGACAGGCTAAATAATTAGTCACCTTCTTGGCGGGTCTCGCGCACATAAATTCTCTACTTCTACTGAGAGTAAAAGTCAACATTTAGAAGCTGAAACATTTAAATAGCTAAGTTACACACAAACACCAGTCACTCCAGCCATATAGTATTGTTCCCCGTCCTGTCATCCTCATATTTTCTAGCAGGTTATTCTTCTAATTCTGCTGTGTTTGTTTCAGATTTATCTGTCTTGGGCAGATGCATGTAAAACCACATTTGCTATATGGCAGAAGAAGCAGGAGAACAGGGGAAGTAAAGGTTTAGGCTACAGTTTGTCCTTCCCCTCAAACTACCCTCCACCCCCCCTCATCTTCCACTATCTGGAAAATTCAATATACTAACCTTAAGAATTTAATTGATGCTGCCAACAGGATTACAAAAGGGCCAGCCAGTGCAGGCCAGGGACAGCTGATTAGCAGTGGGGGTAATTGTTAATTGATTGATGTATCTCCTTACCTCTCTCGCTATGGGCATTTTAGTGCTTTGTTTGCCACAGCAGCAGCACCAGAGCAGCCAGAAAGGGCATTTCCATACACTTTTCCTTTTTTCCCCTTCCCTCCATCTTCTTAAAACTATAGCCTTATGAGTATCATTGTGTGCAACGACAAAAGGTGACCAACTGTAAGTGTGCTGGAGTAAATGTCGCTGAATGGTGCACAAAGGCCAAAGACTACTAATAGGCAGCCTGCAACTGCAGTAGGTAAAGTCAAACCGATTTTTGAACTTTTTTGCAAAATTTCTTCTTTTCTTGTTTTTTTTTTTTTACTATGTTTCCATGATTCTGCTAACCTGTGCTTTCTATTTTTAGAAACTAGTACAGAGGAGATAAAAGCCTGGTGATTAAAAGGATCATAATAATGATTTTACAGAAAAATAGGAGCTATGTAAGAGCAAGGAGAAGAAAAAAGGAAGCTGCACAGTGAGAGATTTTTAATGTGCATGTGTAAAGCAATGCTTTTGGGGCAACACCATCCTCATTCGTTTCAGCAAACAGAAACAATCTCCTCATTATGCCTTTTTTTTCTCTGAGTAAAAGGCGCTGTTTTATTCTCAGTATGAAAACCCTGAGCTGTGTCTGAACAGCAACTCTGAAAGCTTCCGCTGCTGCTATTTGGCTATTTCTGCTCACCCTTGTCCAAGCCAGTACCAAAGAGGCTGGCCGGCACCCCTCTCCCCAGTTCTGGCACAGCAATGGGTTGACCATCAAGCAATTACACGGGAACTTGGCAATCGGGAAGCAATCCAGTCATTAAAAGGGCTTAACACTGGCAGAGGGTCTCTGTTGGTGGCAGCCGAGATGCCTGCTGCACCCTGTGTTGAATGGGACCACTGGGGGGATTTGTATGTGGGGGTTTAATATACCAAAGATTTGGCAGGGATTGACTGGGTTTGTGTCATTCTGTACATGAAACACAAAGCTTCTCCCTCTCGGACCAGATGTTCTCATTCATACACCAGGCTCCCACAGCAGGATACTATATCATCGCTTTAGGGTAAAAATCTTGTACTTCTAAAATGTCAACTTTTCAGCAACTCTCAGGATCGGCCTCGGTTTCAGCGTAATGACAGTGCGTTCCCAGACTGACTCTGAAAGATTTTTCATAAATTCAAGAGCTATTATTCAACCCACAGCAAAGCTTTTCCTCTTCCAACTGAGATGAAAACACAAGGGGGTATCTGAGTATACACTTTTTTGCACTTTGACAGCAGTGATGTGGATGCAAAATCCACACCCACAACCAAGGTTACAGGCTATCGACTGCAGCAGACATAAACAGTATTGGATTAGTAGCACTGGTTGAAGTTTCAACACATTGATTGGACTTTTCATCAAGGCTCCTAGAGCAAAAGCAAGACCCGCACACTTTGGTTCTGCACCAAATATGTGTATTTGGAATGCACGTGTGCAACCACCACACAGTGATCAGCGGAATTTTAATTAGTGAAACCTGTACAGTGGTTCATATATGTTTTTCACAAAGCTGATTTGCATATTGTTTACAGTTATATGAAAGCACAAACAGCTGTTAATTTAAAGTATACCACCCACATTATTTATTCTGCTTAATTAACAATATTGCAGTTAGTTTATTTTATGTGAAGTCAATTCACAAGTAGACAGGGGCTATTACAGCTTATTTATTACTTAGCAAAGGAATCTATATGCTAAAAAATATGCAAAATACTACACAATACTCTGTTAAATGTAAATTAAAAAACATCCTGTATCAACACTGATTATGTACTTTTAAATCTTTAGAAAGATTAGATAAGATTGGCATATTAATAGCTATAAGGTGGTGTGGCTCATTCCTGGGATATTCCAGCCTTTCTACATCAAAGTGAGAAATATCTGGCACAGGGAGGGACGCAACAAACACAACAAAACCGATCAGCAAGCATACAAAATATCTTATTGATAAACCGCTCTGTGGTCTGTGTTTTGTGAATCTCGCTTACCATCTTGCCAGCAAGCTGAGCTGCTGTCTGTCAGTCATTACTGCCTGTGTATCTTGTCCCACCCACTCTCTGCTCCCTGATCGCCCCACACCTGCCACCCCAAACCTTGCAGTTTCAGGCATTTTTCAAATTTAGCAGTGGGTGGAGTTACGCAAAAAGTAGGGGGTTTAATTACACTTTAAAAACTTTAGAAGCTCACAATTTATGCATCCTAATTTTGGCCTTACTATGTTGTGGACAAGCACATGCTTTTGGGGAGATTTGCCAAAATGTGAACAGAGTTTGACTACATGGCTTTCTTGATCTTAGTTTAATTTGATGATTATCAGTGGGGATGGAAACACCTTTTGCAAATAAGATCTTATTTATTAAGCATGCTCTCACATAGCCTATTACCTAAATATTGTTGGGTTTTTTTTTGTTTTGGTTTTTAAGAAATATGGCCAATATCCAACAAAAGCCACATCTTCCTTATTTAAGAAGATCCTGACAGTTTTCAAGTCTTACATATAGAGGTTGGCCGCAGAATGACCCTTTAAATATATTACACAATTAACCACTCAGCCGTCACAGCTAATATTCTGGTCCACACTACTTGCCAGTTGGTGGTGGTAATGCAACAAATCGTTGTATACGCATGGCCATGAAAACAAGCAGTCATTGCACGTAATGTCTGTTTGTGACCAGAGTGGGATAATCAAGGGCATTATTGTTAGATTTGAAAGCAAGCTTTCTTATTTTTATGCTCAAATATCACATCACTCTCTCTCAAAACTCTGCTCTCACACTCAAAAAGTCCCTTCTTGTTCTTGAGTATATTGTTTTTCCTTTCGAACCTCTGCTCCTCTTCTTAATTTTAGCATTGCAGGTTCAAATCTCCTGCGCTCAAGACACATTTTCTGCTCTCTCAAAAATTGTGCTGGATATTTTTTTCTTTCTCTGGGGTTGCTTAATGAGCTATCTGTCAAACATCCTTCAACCAAAAGCATATAAGATACGTGCTGAAAACTGTAACCACCTTTTTTCGGGATGAGCTTGTTTTATAACACAGTGCCCTTAGAAAATCTTTACTTAACTGAGATCAGTAAACATGTATGAATAACTCAAACCAGCAATCTCTAGAATGCATTCCTTTTTTATTTTGCTTTTTCTTTTGATATATGCTTGTGAGTGTTTCTTCAATGAAAGAAAAACTGACTTGCTCACTCAAGTAAAAGTACTCATTTAAAAACTAACTCTACTTATACAAACATACGGTACGCCAAGTATATTCTGCTTTTATGTTGCTATGGAATTAACCTGTGGTAAATTAGCATGCATAAGGAGGTGATAATCATTTCTATAGTACACTAAAACTCCACTAAAAGAAAGCAGCTTTAAAACTAAGCGTTTTCTCTTAATAAAAGAGGCAAAAGTTTGAAATGACTATCAATAGCTCATCATCAAAGGTTACAACCCTCTAAAGTAGCGGTCAATGAGGCCAGTGTGGACACGATCAGCCATTCTCGATCGCTCTCTGCTGAGGCCGTGGAAAGTGCTCTCCATGCTGAACTACCATTGAACTCTTCCCAAATAGTATGAATATTTTTTTCCTTTCTTACCAACAGAGGCATTGAGTACTTTTCAGATGAAGGTATCCCTTAGAGATATTTAAACTCCCTCTGTGCCCCTGCTGCCTCCGGGAGGGTGGGTAGGATGGTTATTAATGCATTATTTACACACACTTCCTGCTGTCTCCTGTTGTGCTTTGGCTTGATTTAAAAGGGATATTGCTAAGGAGGCACTTTTTGCACATGGTGATGGGCTAAAGTAGATTTCTGATTATTGAGGGACTTTTCCTTGTTCTTTGTTTGAAGGTTTCATGGCCCCACCAGGTTAAAAATGCAATGAAAAATGTCATATATATATATATTAATGTCATAATATATATTACACTATATGCAACAAGGTCAAACATGCATAAATCTGCAGGTTCTCAGCTGTTTTGCAGCTGTGAGATATGAATCCAGTAATCTCAAACACTCACGTAGGCTTTCTCCTTTAATCTAGTTCTGCTTCCCTTCATCATTCCAGCACATTTTAATTACTCATTTGCAGAGCAGAGCCTTTAAATTTTCTGTTAATCCCTTTTACGTCATATAGAAACCAGGATGTAATTAAGTTGCAGTCGAGTTTTTCATGGACAGACATTGAGGACTTGTAATCTTAAAGGTAGGTGTACACTCACTGGTCACTTTATTAGGTAAATTTATTCATTTACTTGTTAACAAAAAGCTAACTGGCTAATCACATTACAGAAACTCAATGCATTTAGGCATGTAGACATGGTCAAGATTACTTGATTGGTTCAAACTGCGCAACAGAATGGGGAAGAAAAGGGATTTAAGTGACTTTTAATGTGGTTGGTACCAGACAGGCTGGCCATATTGACCAGTTCCTAGATTACTGGGACTTTTTAAGCACCAAATTGTTCTGGAAATGCCTGTTAATGAAATTAAACATGTAATCATCGGACAATTTATTTATAGGTCCACCTATTCAGTTGCTTTTTTAGCACAAATTGGTCATCAGCCAATTACATGACAGCAATTGGTCAAGACGACTTAATGAATGAGGAAGAAAAGGTATTTAGGTGACTNAATTTAATTAATGAGGAAGAAAAGGTATTTAGGTGACTTGAATGGGGGCATTAATGGGGTTGGTTCCAGGCAGGCTGGTCTGAGCAAATCTGCAGCTGTGTGATGCAATCATGTCAATATGGACCAAAATCACTGAAGAACATGTCCAACACCTTGTTGAATGAAGAAATAGGGGGATTTCGACCAACTGCATTGTTAAGTGTACATAAATTGTGCACAAGCCTGTAATGACTAACTTTTTTTCTGTCATACACTTTCAATAAATGTTCTGAAAAAGGTAAAATTACAGGTGGATTATGATTAATCCTGTTTTCCAGTGATAAACATCGCTTGCTATGTTAGGATGGAGAAATTCCCCATCTTCTGAGATGTGTGTTCGTGTAGAAAATGTTGCTAAATGAAAGCATAGACAGTTCACATAAACTGTATAAGTTGCAGAGAACACCTTGCACTATCGCACTAAAACCTAAGGTCTTGTAATGTTCGAAAATTAATAAGGTATTCAATGTTTTTTGCTTTAGTTATTAAGCCATTTAAGGATTGGTATACGTCTTTCTAAACCATTCATTCATTATCTATACAGCTTTGTCCATTAAGGTTGGGGGGAAGCTGGAACCTAACTCAGCATTTGGCAGGTGTGAGGCAGGGTGCAACCTGGACAGGTCAAGAAAGAGAGCTAAATTAATTAAAATGTTCTTTTTTATTTACTGCTTACATCAACAAGAAAAAGTAGGAGCATCTTAAAGAGGAGGAAAAAGTGGACAGTGGGATTTTTTTTTTGAGTGTTGGATGGAAAAATCTATAACTTATTCAAAGACTGACATTAAAATATATTTTCCCACTTTTCGTAGCTTTATTTTCTTGTATGTTGCGCATGTTTGTATTTTGGTCACATTTTGGCTGTTTTAAAAGGTAAATCGTAGGAAACTAGAAAACTTTTTCTCCATCTAAAACCAAAGCTGTTTAAATCAGGAACAAAGTTGTTCATTTGTGTCAGATATACAAGTAATAAAAAGAGGTTTGTATGTAATTATTATTTAAAAGACTGAAATAATGCAAATTCCTTTCTTTTTCTTTTTCAAATAAACAATGAAAAACTTGAGATAAAATTAAAATGAACCATTCTTTTTGCTTTTGTAAATAAACAAAAAAATTAATCAAAAATTTTTCAGAATCATCAGAGTTGAATATGGCTAAATTCTGTGTTGTTAAATGCTGCTGTAATACTGCAATTTACCTTAACTATGCAGCTGTTAAATATGAGTCCTGGTATATCATATAACCTCCACTCTTCATCTGTAATTATCACAACCTTCTTGCAGGCCTTCAGCACGGGCACGCTTTAATTGGAGCATTGTCTTCTACTGCAAAGCCAAAGGATGAAGCATGGCCTCATCATCTCCTAATAATTCCCCTGCTAAATAAATAAAGTCCTCTGCATATTGGACGGTCATGGAGGACCATGTTTTAGTGATATTCTAATTGAAATACATGATTCTGACAGCTTGTTTCTGCACTTAGTCGCAATGAACCATATCTGATTCGTCATTAAGTAATTATGAATGCTAATGCAAATAAAGCACCTTTCAAACAGAGCTCTCCCTCTCTCTGTATCTCTCCTTGCAAGCAAATTAATCAGTCCCTCCTCACGATTGAGAGGAAGAGGACGAAGCAAGACAACCAGCCAGCTGCAGGACGGTCACTCCACTCTCTTTCTGTCGAGATATGAAAGAGAGGAAAGACATTAATGATGTCTTAGGGATTCCACCGGGGAAAGAAAACAGACTCAAAGAGAAAATGAGTGCACTACTCCTTTTTTTTCCCCCTCTCTCTTCCTTGTTGCTTTAATAAAGCAAGGACAGGAACAAGAGGAACAAGGATGGGGGGGGGGGCGGCTGTCGTTTAGAAGTCTCCCATAAAGCTCAAGCTGGAGCATTTTGCAGCAATTACAGACAGATTGGGGATTTAGATATTAGTGCCCGGTGGTCCATTAGCTGGTGATTTGCCTGTCTTTTTTTTTTCCCTCCACTTTTTTAGTAGAGGAGTGTTCCTGCTAAGATCTCCACCACTCTAATCTAGTAAATAATAACTGTGTGGAAGAGAGAACAGAGAGCAGGTTTCTGGCCTCTGAGTGACACTGAAGGGAAACTGAGTGGAGGGAAGGGGATACGTGGATGCATGGTTTCATGGTAAATGTCTCCTCACATCAGTGTGATGACAAAATAACCATGACAACATGAGATAATTGCTTGTAATAGCCTAAGCTAGGGTATGTTTCAGGATTTCATATTCATTCTACAGCCTTCTAAAACTTCAGAAGAGCTCCCATTTTGGTTGATTTAGGGATGTTGTGTGAGACCTGACCTAGTAGGAATACGGAAAACAGTACATTTGCAACTGCATGAGCGAAATGAATAAAGCAACATTACTTTCACTGGGTAATTTAAAAAAGGGTTAGGGTTGATTCTGATTGAGAAGGACACTAAAGCGAGTTTGTGTCACACTGGAGATCTGCAACTTTTGACGACCTCTTCATCATTACTAACCTGACCTAAGCCTGTGACAACCCTGCTTATGTTCACTATGACCATTTTTAAGGATTTCTGGAACATCTTTGGCCAAATAAAATTCATAAAATTAAAGTCTATAAAGTAGTTTTGTAGATTTACAAAGTCCTATAATGCATATATATGGTTGTGTCTCATAAATTTCACTCATCGTAAAGTTTTGGAAACATACACTAGCTTGCCTCCCCTTCCAACGCTTGCCAAATTAAACATCTGCATATCAAAACGTTGTTTGCACTGCAACTACATAGCAATGCCAATGAAATATTAAAATCTGCCATCATTAACAGAATGGAAACCACTTAATGGAAAAGTAATAAAAATGATCAGCTCAGTAATATCAGAGCACCGAACCCTGAAGACACAGAACAGAGGCCAATACACTGGGCCAAGAAGAGAATCAAAAATGATAATCTTGCCTAAAACCGGCCTAATGACTTCCTAAATGAAAGCAAATTTTATTGCAGCTTCCGACTTCTTTACAGCACTGAAACAGCTCAGGTTAAAGTGTTAAATGACATTATTTTCAATACTGATACTGTATCTGGCAAGTATCAGTCCTGCTGGATCCGAGTGCTGCATTTGTGAATGCACATCACAGAATCATGGTCCACAGGCTAGAAAATTGGGCTGGACTTTCTTGAGAGGTCGCTAATTGGTCCTAATTAGAAGGCCAGAAATATTTTGTTATGATTGGCAGCTACGAATCTGAATGAGTGGTAATGACTTGTGGAGTCCCCCATGGGTCAGACTTTGGATCTTTGGATCTCTTCTATTCAACTATTATGCTCCATTTAGGTCAAATATTACAGAATTTTAACATTAATTATCACAGTTATGCAGATGATACACAATTTTATGTGTCAGTGTCTCGAGCAAAGAAAGAGAAGAGAAGAGTGTCAGCATGGGTAAAAACATGGAGACTCTGGCATTTAATATCACTGACCAAGTTCGCAATCTTGGAGTGGTGATAGACTGAGATCTAACATTCAACAGCCACATTAAAGCTGTCACTAGGACAGCATTTTACCAGCTTAAAAACATCAACAAAAT
>CM047998.1:11037197-11050407 GCA_026261665.1 Melanotaenia duboulayi
CAAAGACTCGCGCATTCTGACTGCATGGATGGTGACGTGGNCTAAAGACTTGCACATTCTGACTGCATAGATGGTGACGTGGCACGGAATGTAGCCAATCAGAGAGCGAGCAGGCTGGGGAACAACAAAGTAAATAAAATCTGAGTTCATGGTATCTCCAGTCTGTTTTTTTTTCAGTTCTGGCTTTTTCTGTTAACAATAGTCCCAAGACCACCATCATTCCCTTGTCCTCTATATTCTTTTCCATGCTATGTGTTGTGTTTTCCAATAATTACTATGTTTATTCTTCTTTGTTTTTGCTGGTTGTTGCGATGGGTCTTCTTCTACGTTTCGATGTTTGTGCGGCTCGGAGGACTAGATTGTAAGTGAGTTGCGGGACAGCTAGCGTTTTTTCATGCAGTTGACTTTAATTACCTGNTTTCTACGTTTCGATGGTTGTTCGGCTCGGAGGACTAGATTGTAGGTGAGTTGCGGGACAGCTAGTGCTTTTTCATGCAGTTGACTTTAATTACCTGTGAGTTAGATAGGAATTTCACTTTAGGAGCTCTAATATGGAAATATAATGTATTAAAATAATTCCATATGTACTGTCACCTTGGAAATAATTTAATGATAATGTGAAATTCTCAAAAAATCCCAAAATGACTGTTTAAAACTGTGCTCCATATGATTGTGCAAAAAGGTTGAGAAAGATTAAGCATGACCTCAGTCTCACCCACAACGTTTTGACTAGACTATCAGAAACTTTGCACTCAAAGAAAAATTGCACATATATGTGAAAGTGTGGGAGACAACATGCCGGTTTAAAGTAATAAATTAAATTCCGGATCAGTGTAATTAAGCGATTGGACCTGCGTCGCAGAAATATGGTGGATCTTTTTACACTCAGGGTCATTTCTAGACGCGCCCTGCATAAATAGCCAGGGACAATTTTAACTTCATATCCTCTAATGGCTGCCCAGATTTAGTCAAATACATTCTCTCCTCCTCCTCAGGCAAAGTGTAGATGACACCAGACAGTTTTCATATATGAATAGAGTGGCATTAAGTTAGTGATAATCATGTTCTGCCACTAATTTAAGGTAATGACAGCATGTGAGCACGTACTTTCTCCATCCCTTTCTCCCCCCACAGCCCTCCCTTGTGCATCAGTAATGAGGCGTAGGCTTATTGACAGAGGGTGGAGATAGTATGATTATCTCTTCTCCTCTCCACCACCCCTCATCCTCCCTCTCTACATTCTTTTACTCCCTCAATCTCAAAACCTGTGCGTTATTGTCATAAGACTGTATTACATACATTGATAATTTTTGGATCTGCTTGTAGTATTTATATTTTTCTTGAAACCCTTTTTCAGCCAGACTCTTTTAAATCATTCTATATCAATAGTTGGACTGGCTTTCAAAGTTTTTCTTTGGATATTGCCTGCTTTTTAACTCATTTTTATTCCAGTTTGTGTACTTTACCACCATGAATTCATATTCTTTTCTTTAAAATTCTCCTATGAATAATTTAAGAACCTCTTAATTCAAAGGAGAGAACAGGCAATTTAGCAAAGAACAATTTTGGATTGAAATTTTAGGTACAATTTCTTGAGTTATAACTATGGAAAATGCCAAAGATAACAGAGTTTGACAGGCAAAAAAATAGTATTTTTGGACAGAACTATGTCATTTGATTTATGGAAAGAGAGTGTAGGAACTGCAGACCATTGTGTGGTAACATACCCTTAAAAGATAGTTCTGAAAGTCCCCTAAAATAATGCTACCTTACACTGTTGCCATTTTTACACCATTCTCTATTCTCTCTTAAGTCATTGAGTGGTTTGAGGGCTTTTCCGTTGTTGTCATTGTCTTAACTTCCCACACTTGTGAAGATATACTTTAAAGGAAAATTTTAGTCAGGTTTCGGCTTACAGTGTTTGCTTTTTCATTGCATCATCTTAACTTTAACTTGCAGTATTTTGTCTTTTTTGGACAACAAAAACATTCAAATCCCCTTTGACTTTTATTTACACCTGCAGTTGACGTAAAACTCTTTTCCAAATCAAAGCTATTAGGGGGTCAAATAGGTGTGATTTTCATTCAGTGGATAATGACTCGGCTAAAATCACATATTCTACCATATTCAATTTTAGATTTGATTTAGAATCTAGTATTGGATACAACGTAAAATAGCATACAGGTATGTCATAGCATTTTTCTTATCAAATCAAAATAAGAAATTTTGCTTGTTACAGTAAAATGAATGTAAATAATTCCACTCTATATTTCTTGAAGCCGCATTACTGAACTTTCTAAGCAGTTTTTCCACACGTTGGTACCTCTAAACGACAGCTAATTCAGCATCTATCTTGCATCCTGTCGCTTCTCAGAGTTTTTTCCAGCCAGTAAAAGTTAGTCCAATGTTGTCTCTTTCTTTTCTCTCTTGCTCTTTCACTTCCATTTTATTTTTCCTCAGAAAATGTGGTTTGGGTTTTTTTGCTGAATCAGTTATGGTGGGCATTTAAAACAGCAATGGTTTTGATAACCAGTTGCTAGCAGGTGACACAGTGCCAGTAAACAAAATGCAGCTGACATATGTACCCTCAGGCTGGGAAAAAAAGTTATGTTTTGAATTTTGTTCATCTTGGGATGCTGCAGGGCAATGACGGCTCCTGAAATGTGCATAACGACTGTCGGTTGAAAACGTATGTTGTGTTGCTTGAAGGACATCTTACAAACTGTTACTATATTGATGTTTGATCAATATTGATTTCAATTACATGTACTAATGTAGTTGAATGTATTTTTACAAATCTAGGATAAAAAAGGCAACTGGCTGGTTAACACTGTAATTAAAGTGAGGCTGTTCAGTGAGCGAAAACAATCCTTAGAAGCTGAGACTTCTAAAGATGGTCGCAGTAATAAGACTTTGGCCATGGAAGAAAAAAAGAGTCCATATAACAGTAACACTTGTGATCAGAGCAAAGGGGTTTGTTAAAATGTCTGGTAACATATGTTAATATCAAGTGTTATTAGAGCCATGAAAAGCCAAAAAAAGTACTGATAATTATCCCTTTGAATTCACATTTGAGTGAAACTTTTCCGCATAGCACACTTCGTATTGTTATGTTTAGTTTTTTTCTTTTTACTTTTCTACCCTTAATGGTAGACAGCCACTTGAAATAATATGTAGCACACTTTGTTCCTGTTCTTATGAATCTAACCCAATAGCCCCCAAAATGAGAGGAAGCACACCACTCGAAAACAATCTGAGCATCCTCTACAAGTGCATTTGTTTCCTGACTATAGGAAGGCACTTCCATTCAGGCTAATGAGTTTGCTGGCATTGCCATCGTGTGTCTAATGACATCATTGACACTGATGCTACATATCGTGTCACAGGCCTCTGGCAGTCACTCAGCAGATGATGTCCTCACTTTGCCACAAGGGGCACGCGCACGTCCCGGTTTTTGGCAGGCCCGCAGAGTAACCCGCTGCTACCGCCGCACAGTTTGCAGGACACACCAATTTGTTCCCGCCATTGTGAGAGACGATCTCTCTGGCGACGATCCAGAGCTCACTGCCTAGACCTCATCTGCATATCTTTGTTATCTGGTGCCGGTTCTGAGGGAGAGGAAGGTAGAGAGGGAAGACAGACAGCCAGGGATGACGTGTTGTGCCTCGCCATCTGGACTCTGTTTCTTCAGTGGCCACAAATTAAAACTCAACCTGTATGGCGAGAAGGTGGAGGCGGTAGGGGGGGATAGAATTGTCAAAAGGCAACAATACTTCTAATCTCTTTCTCCCTCTGTGCATTTTCAAAAGGGGGGGAGAAGAAGAAAGACGCTTTAATAATTAGAGGGGTAGAAAGCTCAAACAGATGAAACAATGTCCCCCTCCTTTTTTCTCTCTGCCTATCGTCTGTAATGACTCGAGCGCTGATGGAGAGAGCTCTTTGAGGATGACATTCAAATGCTGACATTTGAATTATGTCTGTTTATCAGAGGGAGAATGGCCCGCCTGCTTTTGTTGTGCCTCCTGCGCGCAGCCTCGCTGGTCGCAGGTACTCAAGCTGGCGGGTTCATTTTAATCACACGCTCGCATAGCAACACACACACGAGATGCATAATGTGCTCATAGGAATCCTGAAGGGGTAATTTTAGATGGTTTTGTCAAAGTACAAGAGAGAGCATAGAGACGGTGTACACTAAAAACTTTAATGGGTTTTATTTCAAGCATTTGCAGGGGGAAGAGCCATTAAACTGTAACAACCAACATAAAATCACTCATTGTCACTAATCCTCCCCGACTGGATTGTCAGTTTATCTGCATGGCTTATTTCCTCACGAGGATGAACGTGGACACCACTTTGCGTCTGAAATGCTGAATTCCATCACAATCCTATGTTAACCTTCAGGAAGCATCAGACATTAAGCAGAGATAAAAATTTGCATGGGCAAGATTTATTGTCTACCAGCAAATGGGCCGCAATGCAAAACAAAGGCCACTCCACGATAGTGTGGTCCCTCCTTGGCTGCTTGTCAAAGTTGGGATTTAAAAATCGGGCCTATCCATCACCCTGGCACATGAAAAATTATGGAATTTACCCCTGAGGAAATGTATTCACGGGATGCAGGTGTAAGTGGCTGTTTAACAAAGGCGTTCAGAAGTCAACGGTAAATGCAAGTCTGCAAGGTGTGCAGAACCAAAGGGAGGGCAGGGGAGGAGAGGGAGGGGAGAAAACTGCAACCTCCAATTATCACGCTTACCATCTAAGGGGGCTGTTTGACTGCTCCTCTGCATATTACATATCACAAGTGAAATATTTAAACAAGCATGGATGTTGGAACAATCATCCTGGATGGTTGGATTGTCAAAACGAGCTCGGCTGAGGCTGCTGGGAGAGTAAAGAGGAGTAGGATCATTCACATTTATCCATTAATGTTCTGTGAATGTATTAATGGGAATAGTTGGCATGAGTTGAAGATGTGGCAAAAATATGTGACATTCTTCATAAATGGTCATAGTAACAGGTTAGTGATTTTCCCTTCTGTTTCCAACAAAAAAATCCACATAATTTTGACTGAATAGATGCAGAAGCATAGGGTTAGGATTGCTTTTATATCACTTTTCTTCCTAACGATGAGTTAAACTTTAAAAGAAGAAAAAAATATCTCCCATCATAGTTTGAAACTGGTTTACTTTAGACAGCTTACCTTACTTGACCTGTTAAATGTCCCTTTCTGTCTAGATACCCAGCATATTGACTGGAGAGTGTAATCTCACATTTTCTTACTTTAAGGACCATTTACGACTTCACTCCAAACCCATACCAAATAATTAGGAAATGTGAGTGAAAATTTAACTGTGATACTGCTTAACCAGATCCAGAAATATGCTCCTTTTGCTGGCTAATAATGTAGGTTAGAAGTGAGTTGCTGCTTTAAATGAAGGCGTTTTAATCATGTCTGGGATCTTGTTTAAGAGTTGGGGGAGAACTGAGCTTTAAAAGTAAATCTATGGACGTTTTTATGTGTGCCTGAAATGTTCTAGATATGTTAAGTTGTGTAATTACCAAAAGAGAGATATAATAAATACAGCCGGCAAAAAGGTGGTTAATTCAAATAGGTTTGTGGGGTCAAACTTGGTGATAGGTTCAACTTACTCGTCTGGGAGCAATCCAGGTTATAGTTGCTGGTCTTTCACATTAAGATCTAGTTGAAGCGGTCCAGACAAATGCTCGGGTTTCGGATAAGTCCTACTAGGGATGGGTTTTGAGGGAGATCCAGGATTTGCTGGAGAGATTATATCTCCTGGCTAGCTTGGGGACACTTCAGTTTTTCTCAGGAGAGAACAAGATCTGTTGAATTCTGGTTTCCAGAACTGGAAGAAAATAGATGGTTGGGTTAATGATACACAGGCTCATGGCATAGAAACCAACAGCACGTGCCGTTCCCCAAAGCAACACACTGGAGGCGTTCGGTATTTTGCCCAAAGATACTTTAACATAAAGCTGGGAAGATGGGAATTAAAACCACTCTAAGATAACTAGGTTTTTAGAAATAAAAAAAAACATCTCTTTACTTTAACTACTAAGTTTTTGGCAGATTGGTTAATGTGTCATAGAATTATGGCAGTGATAACTGATCCTGGTGTCAATAAAAGCAAGTGTGACAAACTCGGACTACAAATAGGATGAGCAATAGAGATAGACTTACAATTGATTTAATTTGGACAATAACTGAAAAAAAATCTTATTTGGATTTACTGAATAAAGACAAGTGTAGCATCATTGTCTCATTACTTTTAAGGCAATACTTCAACATAATTGGTAGCTTGCATGTTTGTAATTTCTGCAAAAACCCCAACGTTATACAGCTCATGTGCAACTAAAAGTTATATAGTAACCAAGTGTATGGAAACGCATCATGCCCCCTGCACTCACCCTGAGGTCCTGCATGCAAATGAATCTTGCCTCTGGCAGATGAGCAGCATGATCATTGTATTGGCTGGTGAAAATAACATAGATGAGGAACGTGAGAAGGAGACAAAGTGGAAAATGAGATGATTGCCGAAGTCTGTTCTGCCTGATAATATGAAATTGCATTTGTCCAACTGTCTGCAGGAGTCCATCCATATGGTTTATGTTTAAACCCATTAAAGTGCATTTTGATGGTGACAGTAAATATTTAGGTGAATGAAGCTTTTTCAAAGATATTTTTATTATAGATTTGATTTCAAAGGATTTTTTCATTGTTATTGGAGCTTGAGTGTTTTTTTTTTTATTCCACCTACAAAGGTGAGAGAGTCACATTTGTATCTCCGGTGTCCTTGCTGGTTTACATTAACTGTACTTCCCAGTGGACCTGAGGACCCAGCATGCACTGAGTGCCGCCTCATGTTGAGAGTGTTTCAGGACTGTGGGGGAGCCATGCTCACCACTGCAGAGTGGACAGAGACTAAAAACAGCAGCAAGGTATTCCGCCAGTGTTGCATCCATTATTTTCCCCTGGTAAACACAGACATTTAAAAAAAAAAAAAAAAACATTAAAAGCTGGGCCAGTTTGCTAAAAATGAGAGCCAAAGAGAAAAAGCGAGGATGTCAGAAAAATCACAAAAATGAATTTTTATTGTGGCCCAGTTTAGATAAATTGTGAAATACTGAGACATTTCCTGCATAAATAGAAAAATTGTTTCCAGAAAAAAAAAATTCTAAAATGTAACCAAAATTAACCAAATTAAATATATATTTTATTAATTATTTTGACAAGTGTAAAGAAATTGTTTTTAGTGATTTACCATTATTTTGTTAAGAATTTTTACACAATATGTCAGGATACTCCAAGGAGAAGCCGGACACAAACGCAGGGAAGAAGCAAACAGACTTTAATGTCTTTAAAGTCTCGAAGATACAAAAAGCAATAGAGATACTGGAATATGATTCAATAACACACTATGTGACAGTCTGGGGGTGAAGCTTATATAGGGAGATGAACAGGTGATGCTGATGAACCTGATGAAGATTAGGATCCGTATCATGTGTGTCTAAGATGTCAGATGCAGAGGGATGATGGGTATTGTAGTGTGTGACCAGTGATCAGTACTCTGGTGACCTGGAGCACACCGGAGAGGAGGGCGAAGGCATGATACAAATCAAGAATGTAATGCCAAAACACCTAAAAAAATAATAATTAAAACAAATGTGGACAAAGGCAAAGACTCACAAAATCTTTAAAAATTAACAAATTGAGTGGTGAGGGTGTCACAATTGGATATAAAAGAAACACTCACCAAAGGCTTAGTCTTTCTAAGCAAGGATGGGTCACGACTTATCATTTTCTCTTTAAATTTGATCCAGCATATTGTTAGAAGATTCCAAAGGAAAGTCCAAGAAAGCTACTTCTAGATGTTAATGACATTTGAGCTTTCAGAAAACACTACATGAAAAGTTGCCACATGATCAATACAGCCATCCGAGCTAAGGATTACTTTAGAAAATCATTTTTCCTCAAAACTGCTTCAGAATGAAACCTTAAACTGTGTTACACAAGGAAGAAGTCACATATCAATTCCACCACTGAGTTCTCTGAACATCACCTCATTTCAGGTGGACATACAGACAGCAGAGTGTGTTCTGTGAATCCATGTTTTAGCTGCTTTTGGGGAAAAAAAAAGCTCATATCTAATTCTACCTGCCAGAAATGAGAAAGACTATCCAGAACATTGATCAAATCACCATGTTGCATCAGTGTCCAGCCATACCATGCATTTAACTGTATGCTAGTTTCAAACTGGCTAATCACCTTTAAAAGTGATCTTTAAANCTCCATGGCATAGATGACTTGTATGTTTGTCCATCTTTCTACCCACCTTCCTCTAAATGATCCAGATGACATCCAACCTATGCATCCCAGCCATACCATGCATTTAATTGTATGCTAGTTTCAAACTAGCTAATCACCTTTAAAAGTGATCTTTAAAAAATGCATATCTGATGAGCCTAATCTTTCTTTCTCTGTTTCTGGGTTGCCACAGCCCTCTTAATGATGTCTGGTGGGAGGTTGTGGACAAGATAAGGTTGGAGTACCTTACATAAACCCAAGACATCCCCATTGTACATGCTTTAAAAATCATTTTAATTTTCAGTTTTTTAATCAAAGTCTTTGTTTTCTTTTCATGCAAATTAGGTTTTGTTTAGCTGAACAGGGTCCATAAGATGAAATTTAGCAGTTAAAGCTACTACAAGTCATTACTGAGAGACCAGGATGTTTCCTGCAATATTTTGTTTTACAAGACAAAACATCTTGATGTAGTTTTAATCTTATGAAAATCAATCTTTCTCAGAATTGTAAGTCGTGACTGACAGCGCCTTTGTTGTTAACACACGAGGTGTAAGGTGTCTTTTTCAAACAAACAACCCCTTCTCATACAGGTTGGGGTCAAGCCCAGCTGAGGTCAAGACCCCCGTACAACACCAAGGTTGCTAAAAAACACACAACAGCTCCTTTGTTCTGGGCGTTCCTGCTCGAGTGAACACGCTTTGGTTCGAGACTCCTGTTTTCATTTAGATTTGCTCCTGGGGCAGAATTTTTTTCACCCCCTCTCTTCCTACTCCTCCCAAGATTTCATCGCCTTTACACTGGGAGATGATTTTGTGAATGAAACCATGCATATCCTTGCTGCCTTTATAATGGTAATGACTAGCAGTGGAGGAACAATGGAGAGAGAATGTGGGGATTCAGGGTTGTGAGAAATAGAGGAGGTCTGTTTGTGTGCATGACACCTCACATTTCCAAAATGTCAACTCAAAATAAAACAACTTAAGAGCCGCTTTATTGCAAGTTGCTTCTTTGCATCTGTGTGTGCTGGAGGTTAAAGGTCATCATGAGACTTTCCCCATACTTTTTAAAAACTCATCATCTGCTAAAGCCCCCATTGTTTATAAGGTGTATGCCCTAAAATGCTTGTTAGAAGTAGTGCAAACACATAACACATCTGTCAATGATCCCACCTTTACCATGGCAACGAACAAGCAAAACATCCACTACTGGGTGCTGCAGTGGGTGAGGAAGGCAGATACTGAATAAGAGTTGGCAGCAAGTCAAAAATACCAACCATCTCCCCCAACCTAGCACCAGTCCATTCTGACAAAGAGCTCCAACAATTAGGATGAAAAATAAGGCAGCTGACGGATGTTATTGTGTGTTGGCTGCCATCCTACAGATGCCCTGTTTAAAAATGGTTTCTTGTCAGTCCACCTAATGACATATTTTAAAATGAATACAAATTTCCACTGCATGAAATTAAACATGAAATAAAAGCTGATCATCCTTCAAGGTTGAAACTTTGACAGTTTTACATGAAAACTTATTTTTTTTCCAAAGACGGATTACACATCCCCAGCACTCACTGTTTTATGTAACTAAATGTAATAGTATAAGTATCACTAACATATAAAATAGACATAAACTTAAGAGAATTTAGCTAAACTTTAAAGTTTTTAAAGTTTAAATGAGGATTCCTGTTATGCGTGAGGAATGCAAGGCTCCTCAAGTAAAGAGCATACCAAGAAGATACAAATTTATTGGGTACACCTGTTCAGTTGCTTGCTACCACAAATATCTAATTAGCCAATTACATGTGAGCCATGTAAACAGTCAAGATTTCCCAAAGTAACCAACAATATCCTGAAATCCATCCATTGTTTTACGCTGATGCAAAGAAAAAACCTTACCAACGTTATATAATATTTCCTTCTATGTTATCCCAATTCAAAGCATTTTTTTTATTAATATGCTTAAGACAATAAGGGGAATTAAAATCACCAGTATGTCCTTTAGCTCAGTCTTGTAAAGTGTAAAGTTTTCTTGATTCTTTTCTCATTATTTATTTCTTCTGATCATTTTAAATATTATTTATTCATTTTTTCATCATGTAATTTAAGAGAATATTGAAGTTTGTAAAGTTGTAAAAATGAGGTTACTGATGCTGTTGTTTTTAAATCTTAATACAGTTTTAGTGTGAATAAAATCTGACACCCTGAGCAGAATAACTAACAATTTGTCACTTTTAAGATCTGAAATCTTAAACTCGACAAAATGGGAATTGTTTTTATACACGTGAGAATATAATACAATAGGTAGATGAATATTTTCTCTTTCTCCTAACAGGAGCCGGTACCCTCCAGACATGTGGTAGTGCTCCTATTGCCAGACAATTTTCCCAGTAACACAAAGTGTGGCTGAAAATTGAGGGGCCATAGCAGTTTAATCATTATGTGATTGTTTGAGCATGTTACAGCTTGTAGCCACAGATACACAGACCACACCAGCAGCCAGGAACACACACACATGAATCTAAATGTAGCAAGGCAAGCAAATGTTTACAGGTGTGTGCAGACTTACTGTATGTGAGGATCTCTGCATGAAGGAGAAGATTAAGATTAAACTGATTCTTCATGTTATTGATCATGATGTGCAGGATCAACCAATCAGCACGCTGTAAAACCATCAACATTAACCAGGTGCTTTTATGCCTTCAGCTGGTATTTTATTTTGCCTGTATGTGTGTATATGCTGTGTTAGGGCTGAGGGCAGGCCACACTAATGTCTCACAGTGGGTCAACCACTCAAGGAACTACAGCCATTATCGGCTTTAGCTTCATTTTATTAAATCACTCGCTGCAGCCCTGTTGTGTGTTAATGGGCTAATTTGTACCGACACTGAGCAAAGGATACAATCAATGATATGGTTTTATAAGGAGGCTTAATCAGATAACAACTTTCTTCTAGCCGGTAATTAGAAGCAGGAGTCAAGTTGGAAGAGGAGACCAGACCTTTCTCAGCCTGCACCCCGTTGCACCGTGGGAACGGAGGTTGAAGGTCAATTTCAAAATTAGTTAAGCTTGACGGGTTGCCACTGACCTGCACAGGTGCTCCCACTTCCCCTGCTGCTCTGCACTTCCTCCCATGGCTACCCTACCACCCAGAGGTCAAAGACATCGGGCCTCAGTCCCTCTGTCCTCTCCATCCCCTTCACCCCCACCCTGCACCCCAGGACCAGTCTGGATCCATTAGCAGAACCAGGACAAACCCCAGGCCTGCTGAGAAGACCAAAGACCACCATGAGGCTAATGCAAAACTTAAGCCAATCCAGCAGAACATACTCAGGCTAAGTGTTTGCACATCTTGTAGCACAGATCTGCACTGCTCAATGAACTGAACTGTTAAAGCATCACAATTCACTTACTTTTCTAATGTGTGGGAGTCTTTCAGTTTCTTTCTTTTTTTTTTTTTTTTTTTTTTTTTGCATTGATTCACAAAAAAATGACGGCAAATTTCCCTCCCTCCCTTCTCTCCCCCTAGCCTGCCGTCTGTACTCTCAGTATGTTTTTTGATGGGGGAGCTGGTTGTTATTGGCTCGTCTGACCAGGAGAAGAGAAACTAGTCCGTTGTTTTTGAGTCCCGCTGCGGTGTGGCCTCCTGCTGCTTGGCCTGCCATGTGTAATTAAACATTTGGCCTCCACAATTACTCAGCAGTGTACACATGCCAGTGTTGGGCCTTGTGGAATATGCATTTCAAAGAGAAACCAATTCCCTGAAAACCACTGAACTGACAGCAAAAAGGAGGGGAGACCCTTTTGGGTGGGGTAGGAGGGGTTCAAGGGGAAAGGAAGAGGAAGGAAGGGGGTGAGATGCAATGAGTGGGGGTCCGTAGGGATGGACTGATTGGATGATAAATTAATCTTGAAGCAGAACTTGAAAGTGGACCAGGCTTTCATTGTTTAGTGTTTGTTTGTGCTAGCAATCTGCCAGTTTTTCTCCTTTCTGTATCAGGTAAAAATATGTGTTTGAATCTGACAACAGAGTAGCATGAGTATTGTCCATTATGCATTTAACAGGACTACACCTGAAAATTGGTGTAGTTGTGCTTTATTCTTTAAAAAACCTGGCTAAACACCAAAGCAAGGTCGAACTAAAATACACAAGGAACATGATGATCTTGCTATAGCTGATAAATAATGAGGGATGCCAGTCAGAGTCCAATCCTGACTAACTTAGGATAGTATTTTACCTGCAACACTCACCAAGCTTACTAGTTTGTAGAGGTTAGAAAACCATCAATCCCATTCGCTTTGTAAGCAGCCTTGTATTGGAAGCTCCAGTTGCCTCATATAATCTACTTTAGCATTCTGCTCCTGGAAGTAGCCGGCCAAGGACAAGATAAATGAGGATGTAAATGACTTTTGTAGAAGAGAAGCAAACAATTTACCAGTGGACTTGTACAAACTCCCCAGAGATCGTTTAACATCATACCATTTGCAGGTGAGGTTCTGATTTCAGGAAGATGCAACCTTAAATGTCACATATAATAATATATAATAATATAATAATATAAATAATAATAAAAAAAAAATTTACGATAAAAAATATTTAATTTTTGCTATGTCCCACCTACAATGTTTAGCTGATTTCTGTGCTGGTACTCCTGTGGAGATGAAGTTATGGTGATCTCAGTTTCAGCTTAATTCATGATAAATCACAAAGAATAAAACTTCACTAAGTCTACCCATTAGTTATTAGAGTTATTTCTGTGTGGAATAATTTAATTAATTCCAGTTTACTTATTTTATATAGTCGGTTCACAACAAAAGTCATATAAAGGCACTTTAATGAGATTCAACAAGTTCAATGAACTCCAATTTAATAATAATAATAATAATAATA
>CM047998.1:11063730-11092952 GCA_026261665.1 Melanotaenia duboulayi
CATACAGTTAGCTTAACAACATATTGTGAATCAGTTAATTGAACTTCGATTGGACTAGTTTAAAAATAATACTACTGGTCAATTGGACTGGTAATAATAATAATCCAGCAGTGTTTTGTCTTATCTAACAGCTTTTCCCATGCTCCTGTATAGTGACATGAGCTTTTCCCTAGTTTATTCTGTACATTAGTACATTTTTGCTAAAGGTTTTAACATACTGCCTTTTTTGTTAAGTTGACTTAATGGATGTTAATCATTCTCCATCTACTTAGGTCAAAAAGGTGTGTATCACAACAAACAAAAGAGCTTCAGCTGTGGATTACAGATGTACAAAACACAGCTTCCGTTTCGCTGTATCTGTGTTTATGTTGCTAATGTTGTTAAAGGTCAGCTGAAAGAAGCAAAAACTCTGTTTATTTATGCTATTATATTATGACTAACAATGTGCTCCCTTATTTCAGTTATTCTCTCCCCTTTTGTTTTTTGTGGCAGCTCCAATCAAGAAGCTAAAATCATTGAACTTTTCCACCCTGCATATTTGAATAATTAACAAACTGTTAATAATAAAGTGGGGTAACACTGATAAAACATGTTAGTACTTCATATTTGTTCAACTCGCATTCATTTCATATTTTTAATCTGATCATTCTTCTCCTTCTTGCTGTGGCTGTGTATCCCTACAGGGGGCACTTTTCTGTTTAATTTCTCCCTTTAACCTTTTTTTTTTTGTTTGTTTGTTTATCTCAATCCATGCTTCCTAGCAGTCACTCTGTGGACCCTACGAATGAACCTGTAATTTATTGTGTCAGTTTTGTCCAATGTTTTACAATTTTTATTTATATAAATACATTAGTTGGTAAGTTTCATCCTAATAAGATAGTATCATGTAAATAATGTCATTTTTTAATAATATATATATTTCAAAATAGCTAAATTAAGCTGGCTTGTGTCCTTCCAGCATACAAATGAATTCTATGTATTTTGTCCATCTTTCACCTCTTTGCTCAGTTAGGTAAAGTTGTCAATATTTGAGATTTATAGATGTAGAAATCTACTGTTTAAAAAAAATAAAAAAATAAAAAAATAATGGTAAAAGGTTCTGAGAGGAACCAACCGACATGCATCATTAACAGCAGGATAATGCACAAAACCTCTCTCTCTCTCTCTCTCTCACACACACACACACACACACACTTTTATCCCTCTATGGATGGGAAATAGAAAAAAAAAGAAAAAGGGAAAAGGAAAGAAAAGGAAAGTTGCTTCTCTAAGTCAGAGCTGACTCACCCTGCGGCAAAACCTGACCTTTGCACCACAAAGGTGAAAAGCTCTGTTCTCGTTAGTTTGAGAAAAATGCCTCCAGAAGTAACATTTTTCCCTCTTCACATCTCATCTTTTCATCGGTTATTGTGACCCCCCCCCCTTCTTCTCTGCCCCCTTTCTTCCCTCCACTGAGTGAAAACCTCCCGTAGCCTCCCCAGCCCACCCCCACCGACCCCCAGCCAGCACCATTGCTACCCCTTTCCACTCCTGTTGACTTCCCTGACAGGCCGTGATGCTGCTGTAACATTTTCATCACTGCACACCTTGGAGCGTTGCAGGATGGAGCGTGTATTGCAGCTCATGGGATGAGGGGGGGAGATTGAGCGCGAGTGGTTGCTAAACAATGTTCCAGATATTCCTGAGGAACTGTAAGGTCACCGCTTCGAGGTGAAGGTCACACCCTCGCTGGGCTGTGAATCGCTGACCTCGACCTTCGTGGAATTATATATAAATTTTCTCCATCTGATGAGCTGCGGCAGCTACAAGCTGAACAATAAACAGCATGTGTTCCCCTTTTGATCTGTTGCTTTGTCATAATATTGAAATGCTGGTGCAGTAGGTGTGACATGCTTCATGTTTACTGTCATTTGCATGTTTGCAGCTCTACTCTTGGCTTTGATGATGTTTTGTACAATCTGAATGTAATAACTTGCTTTGAGGGGTTGCATGTACAGTAAAAAAAAGTCAATGTTTAACGAATTAAATGAAAAACCATGTAGCTTTCAAAGAAGCTTTTGTATTGTCACAGCAACAAGTGATACTTTGTACAAGTGACATAAAGCTGATAATAAAAAAATTGTGTAATCAATGCAATAAACAAACAAATATCACATTTGCCCACAAAAAAAACATAAAAAATACAAAAGATTAAATAGAGAAAATATTTGATGAAACAAAAATACAAAGAATGAAAGAACAAAGCAACACATCACTATTAATGACACAGCAAAAACATAAAGCAGCAACAATGACTCAACAAAAATGAAAAACAGAAATACAACAGAAAAAAAAAACATGTTTTGTGTATTTGTATCAAAGTTTTGCGGTTGTGTATGTTTTGTTGTTTGGTTATTCATCTGCTGTTTCTTTGTTTTATTTATTTGTTTTTGTGTAGCGTTTATGTTTTCTTATTAAATATTTTGTTGTTGCTTTTGTTTTTTATACTTCATCTAAGTTGTTTTTCTTTCTATTTCTAGCTTTTTTTTATTTATTTTTGCTGTTTTCATTAGTTCTCAATTTTTTTGTTTTCTTTTGATGTTATTTTGCATTATTTTGTTGTTTTTTCCCATTGTAGCCATATAATGATGCTTTCTTTTAATTGTGCTCATTAAAAAACATCACACTATTGTTCAAAACATTTTTATCTAAAGTTACAAATAACAAAAGCATGCTCACAAAAAGCAAAACAATCCAAGACACATAAATTGATGTAATAATAAGAATTCATTGCAATATTGCAAGTAAATGTTTGAAGAAAAATAAGTTCCCGCGATACATGAAGGTAAATAGTTTGAAAATGATGTTAAATCTTCATTTCAGGACTTTGCCGTCCCTCTGCTGAGCTCTGATTGATGTCTGCAGACCTGACTGTGCAGCCGACAGAGCGGCTGTTTCCGAGCGGGAGGAGAGTCGGAGGAGGGAGGGGATTGCTGCCTAATGAGAGCTGAAGTGAAGACAATGCTCGTGTGATGAAAGAATGGAAGTTGCTCTGCTGGGATTCAGAATTAGAGGCAAGAAACTGATGCTGCAAGTGAATATAAAGAGTGAAGGAGGGAGAAAATTAGGCCACTTGCGGTAATGGTGTGCTTGTGCGTCAGCTAAAATGTTCTGTCAAGGCCTCAAAGGGACATGGCTGTTAATTTAACCTCAGAGCTCTTTGGGTTTCTGCTGCTTTACTACCTGGTTTCTATCGATAACAGCTGAGGGCATCATCCAACAAAAGTCAATGATGATACTAACATAATAAAAGCTGAACTTCTGGCCTGTAATTAAGTCAGGAGACATTTGAGCTGTTATAAAATGTAAAACTGTGTTTTAAGCTCTAAGATAATGAAGGTGACATAAGGATATGTGAGATAGGTGAGAAGTGAATGAGCAAATTAAGAACATAATAAAATGGTTTAACTTCATTTAATCTGTCAAGACAGTTGAACTCGAGTTTTTCATGCCATCTACAATTTTAAAAAATCCTTAATTTAATCAAAATGACACTAAAACAGAATATATAAGGGCTGTTTTAACTAAGGTGGTTCATTCTTTAACCAAATGTTTCTTAATTAACTTCTAAAGAAGTAAAGGAAACAAATGGTCAAATTAAAATTAAATTAAGCACAACGTTACATATTTTACTATTTCTCTTATATTATATTTCCATTATATCCACTATATGTTCTTTTTTTAGAAAAAAAAAAATCACTGTCCCAATGCATTTAGAAAATGTCCCTTTTTGGGATACGACTATGTAATTCTTTTAATTAATTTAACTATAAAGCAAGATTACTCTTTTTTTTTTAAATGAGAGCTTTTTGAGAATCATGGGGTGAAATAAAAATATTAAACTCATGGAGGAAAGACAAAGAAGCAAAAAGTAAAGGGTTAAAATAAATAACTGTGTTTTAGTTTAAATTTTCTTTAAAAAACAAGCTTCAGAAATTAACTCATAAATATTGACTTTGCAATTCATCTTCACAATTCCTAATTAATCTGTTTTAATGAACTTTTTTTTCTTTTCCCTTTTTTTTTCCAGATTTCTTATAGAAGTTTCCTTTAGTATAATCAAATGCAGGGAGTAAAGGCACTCAGTCAGTAAAGCAGGAATTATAATGGCATTTAAACATTTGTTGAGTTCAATTTGCAAACTTTGCTAGAATCCACTCAGTACTTACGACTCTTACTCCCTTCTCTGAAAATATCAAAAGTTGGAGTGTGTTTAAGTCAAATATTTCCCTTTCATTTAAAGTGTCCCTAACAAGCGACTGGATTTATCGTTCTAAACTTTGTCCTCATCACAAAAGTCCGTCCTGCTGAGCAGCATTTCCATCTTCACACGTGATGAATATGTAAGTGTGAGGCTGCACTGAGAGGAACATTTGAAGTGTGTGAGAGGGGAGGGTGGATTTGGGTGTGTGTGCTGGTGAGGAAGATATTGGTTTGTGTTGTCCCTGTTCATGCATGCTCGTGGGGGTGAGTGATGGAGAGGGGGCTGAGAAGGTGGTGGGTTCGGGTGGTAGCCCCGCTGTTTGGCCATACGCTCCTGCCTTCTCTTGCCTTTTCAGCATGGCTGACCAGAGAGCTCATTTGCATTTGTGGTGTGTGTGCAGGATGACGGAGAAGTGAGGGGGGGATATTGCTGGAGGCCTGTCTACTCTTCCAGGCAGTAGACTGGCGTGTATGAGTGTGTGTGGCAGCATGGCGTAGGGGGTTAAATCACACGCTGGCAGAGAGGACGTGTCGCATCCATGTAGCCCCCGCTAATCAGGGCCGGCTTGAGCTGCAGCCAAGTAGCCGAGGCCTCACTTCCCGTTCACGCCATGTAAAGAAATGCAGATAATGGCGTGCGAGGGAGGCATGCTGGGAAAATGCTACATACATGTAAGGGTGAGAGCTGCTCAGTGGGTTAGCTAGGAGTTCAGCATATGGGTGAAGTATTATTGGTGTGTGAGTGTGTGCACTGAGAGGCCAAGAGCACACGCACAGGCAAGCTGCTGTGACAATCCACCAGCAGCTCTTTTCCATTGCAAATCCTCAGTCATTTAGTGAAGTGCTACTGACCCCTATGGGCAAGAGGCTGTGATTTTTGGCTATTCATGATATGCATGGCTGAATTTTGCTCCAACCCAGTGGAAAAAAATAGAAAGAAAGAAAGAAAAAAATAGGAGGAACACATGCACATGCNAAGAAAAAAAAATAGGAGGAACACATGCACATGCAATGTAAAACACATCCTACTCTACTCCTGACTTCAATTACTCCTGAAGATTTTGTAAGGAAAAACCTTATTCATGTTCTAAAATAAACACCAAAAAAAGCATGGGATTAAATCAAGAAGAGCAATTAGACAGACAGTAAACAACATCAACCACAAAGAAGAAACAGGAAGTGTTGCGTCACAACTTTAAGGTGCATCTTTTTTAAACTATTTAAACCTAAAATGTTTCACTCAAACCTAAATTTCTCTCAAAGGCAATCAAACTTCAGTGTACTGTTTGAATAAACACATAAAAATACATATAACTGTGCTGCATTTCACATGCATTTCAGGAAGGAATCTGGTAACCAAGAAAATATGGTGGATTTTTAAACTAAGGTTTATTATGTTTTCTTTAACCAAGTAGTTTGAATTCTAAAGCCTCTTGCTAGTTTGAACCAAAACAATGAGTTATAGCGAAAAGTGAACACAAAAAGCAAATTAAATATACAATACAAATAAAACTAAATAAGACCTTTTTACCTTAACTTTGACAAACTTTGTCACTTTAACCATATTATATCATATTATTCATTCATTAACTGTACCGCTTTCCATTAAGAGTCGCGCCTATTCCAGCGTTTTAACAGGTGAGAGGCAGATACATCCTGGACAGGTTACTAGTCCATCGCAGGGCGAACACAGATAGAGACAGTCATTCACACACACTCACTCCTAGGGAGAATTTGTGACCAATTAACCTGACGTGCATGTCTTTGGATGGTGGGAGAAAGCCGGAGAACCCGGAGAGAACACACGCATAAACGRACATGCAAACTCCACACAGAAAGGCCACCGATCCCCAGGTTTGAACCTCCCCCCAGCTGAGGCTCAAACCAGTAACCTTCTTGCTGTGGGGCAGCCACCACACCACCATGCTGCCTATATTATATCATATAGAGGGTACTATAATATATTATATAATATTTGTATACTTCAATTCCTCTGTACTGTTGGTAATCTCCCCCCCATTTCCATCCAGGTGGAGATCAAAGGTTGCCTGAACAGTTGGTGTAGATGTTCAGACATAGCAGATGGTTTCTCATATTGATCAGGTGCATCATGTTAGCACTCAAACTGTAATTCACAGTAACGTAGTGTGACAATATAGAAAAAGATGGCCAACACGTCAAGTTGACACAACTCATCTGCTCTTTTCTCAAATTTGGAACAATGTTCATGAAATGGTCACAAATCTGTACTTTGTCATTTCTTTTGCAATAAAAGGAGATGGTGATGGTTTTATCTATCCCATTAAGACCAGAAATTCTTTCATTTTCATTTACATCGCTTTTGCTGTATAGTTTTTTTTCACAGTTTGGTTGTTTTTTTTTTTTGCTGCTGATACCCCAAGAAAACTATATTGATTTCCTAAAACTGCAAGTCAGAAGTACTTTTCCAATCATGGATACCAGGCTGATGAAACCTGCCTCCGTTGTAGGAGAGAAACCTCCCTCTCTCCATCTTTCTGGGTCATGGAAAAGCTTCTTTGTTCCCATGTATTTTATGTGTATATTGTTTTTGTTTCATGCATCTTCCAAATCCAGAAAAAATAACTATATTTAAACATTTTTTTTTACAATAATTTTCTTAAATCTATTTTTATTTATAAACAAAATACAGAAAAATTAAAATCTGAAATTTCTGAATTTTGTCTTCTTTGTGTGTGTGTGTCTTTGTGACTCTGCTGATACTCCAGCTAACTTTTGGCTATTAGAATTTGAATGGGAGAAGATATGCCTGTCTGAGAGGGGAAGGATTGTGACGGCAGCAGTATCAGCGGTGTGCAGCACCCTCCTCCCCTCCCTCCATCGCCCATTCGCACCTCCCTCGGGTCTTCAGAAAAAGAAGACTTTGCCTGAGCCGAAACCTGCCGCTCTTGTTCTATCATTCTCTACAAACAAAAAGCAGGCGAGCGAAAGACTGAGACGGGGAAAGAGAGGATGAGCGCAGGAGGCAGGGGGAGATTTAACCTGGCAGGTTCAGATTGGCTGTGCAGTGCAGAGCTGATGCGGCAAACACAAACCTACACCCCCTCAAGTCACCTAAACCCGTCTGATCTTAACTTAAGGAACATATATAATGTATTCTAAAAGCAGAAGTAATATGACACAAAGGGATCATAAATAGCGGGATGAGGTCTGTAATAAGCTAAAAAGGGCTCCATGGATAATAACCCCTGTGTAGATGTGCAGACCAAGGCCTATATGTTTCTCCTTTGCCCACACGGGATCTCTAATCCTGGGCTTTGAGTGGGGGATGCACAGGGAAGGGGCTGAGGTTGAAGTTAGTGTAAGATGCATTAGTGTCTTCTACACATGTGCACCCTAATCCCTGCTCTCCAGCTTTTTCTGAGCTGCTTTTGTATTTCATTTTTTCCCCCGCTGCTCTCCTCTGCTCTCCTCTCCCCACCCTCCATCCTCTTTTCTCTCCTCTGCTACCTCCATCCTCCTCTCTGCGGCCTCACCCCCCCCCCCCTTTCTCCGTTGACCAGTTAAATCCCGACGGGGCTGACGGAGTGACAGGCCCCATTCAGCGGTGTGCTGGGGGTGACAGCTGGTGAGAGGCCCGTGTGAAAGAGTGTCGCCCCCACGATGCCTCCGCCACCCCTCCTCTTACCATATCCACATAGCCAAGGCAGGACTGAAGGTCTGGGCAACAGCTGAGCTGTCTCTGCACTGGCGTGTCCTTCCTCAGCTCCAAAAGTCATCAGAAAGGACCAGAGCGCTGCTAGGGCAGGGAAAAGTCTAGTTTTGGTAATGTTAGACAGTCAGACATTCAAATTGGACTATCTGAGTTTCTGCTGTTACTAAACTCTGAANATTAGACAGTCAGACATTCAAATTGGACTGAGTTTCTGCTGTTACTAAACTCTGAATTTCTTCTGTTAGCACAGTCAGATGGTTTGCTGATAAAACCATACATGCTCTGATAAAAACAATAGGTTTTGAAGGCTAAATCAAGGCTAATTACTGAGTGATCTCACAGTCTTTATGGTTGTTTTCTTTTTCTGAGATTTAGATAAAACTTTCTTAATATTTCTGCTCAAATTGTTCACAGCAGGAGATTTTCCACTGAGTAAAATTAGAAATACCTCAGAGTTTGTAGTGTCCATAAAAGTAAAGACATCATGCAAAATACATGCTTTGTTTTCTTTACAGAAACCACTTTAAGGAGATGAATGAGGCTCTTTTTGCCTAGTTGTACTGATGACTGGTTTTGTGTCCAATTCAGTGTAATTAGGTTGTATTTGTCGGATCAACAAGTGATTTGAAAGCAACATACAGGCCAGCAGAGCTGAGCAGGAATCAGTGACTGTAAACAGCACACTGCAGGTTATACTGCTGCATTCACACACTGTATAACTTGTATAACATTCTGGGCTTTTGACTGAATGATGCAGATACTTGGAGCTCCACATGATTTTCACAAACTCACAACATAATTTTCTCCTCAACATTGTTAATGATTTTTAGAACCGCATGTCATCAGGAAAATATGCATAATCTATAATGTTGAATTTTATGATGACAATATGGTTTGCCTCAATGTGCTGTTCTATTCTTCTGCACATGTTGATATAGCAAAAACTTGTCCATATACACTCACTGGCCACTTTATTAGGTAGTAAAAAGTACTAGGTTGAATCCCATTTTTGTCTTCAAAGCTTCCTTAACTGTTCATGACATAGGTTCAATAAGGTGTTGGAGGTTTTGCTCCATATTGACGTGACAGCATCACACAGTTGCTGCAGATTTCTCAGCTACGCATCCATGAGAATCTCCCGTTCCACCACATCCCAAAGCTGCCCTGCTGGATTGACATCTGGTGACTGTGGAGGCCGTTGCATTACAGTGAACTCTTGTCATGTTCAAGCAAGCAGTTGGAAAAGATTTGAGCTTTGTGACATGGTGCATTATACTGCTGGAAGTAGCCATCAGAAGATGCTACACTGTGGTCATTAAGGGATGGACATGATCAGCAACAATACTCAGGAAAGCTGTGGCCTGAACCATTGATAAAAGGCAGGGTGGATTGATGCTTTCTTGTTGTTAAGGCCAAATTCTGATCCTACCATCTGAATGTTGCAGCTGAAATGGAGACTCATCAGACCAGGCAACTTTTTTCTTCTCTCTTCTATTGTACAATTTTGGTAGGTAGCCTTATTTTCCTGTTCTTACCCAACACATCATGGCTCCGTTTCTGTAAACCAGATGGTTGTGTGTGAAAATCCCAGTAAATCACCAGTTTCTGAAACAACCATAACACGTTTAAAGTCATTTAAATCTCCTTCCCTCCCCATTTTAATGTTCGAACTCCAGCAAGTCATCTTAACCATGTCTATATGACTAAATGCATTGACCTGCTGCCATGTGATTGGCTTATTAACCGTTTATGTTAAAAAGTAATGGAACTGGTGTACCTAATAAAGTATCTACTGAGTGTTCATATAACTAAATATAACTATAAATGCTCTGTTACGAGTGAAAAGCCCTCTTATATTAAAGGAAAAGTCTACCATATTTTGTAGAATGTGGCAGAAGAAGTTAAGACAGGAGAAAGTAAACAACAAATAAAAACTTATACATTATATTATACCTATTGAACAAATAGATTTGTTTGCACTTTAAATACTACAAGATGTTTTGTAAAAAAAAAGATAAACCTGTGTCCACATTTTAAAATCAGTTGTATGTTATCAGACCCTTAAATTAAAAAAAAAACAAAAACAGAATATTCTTCAAAAGAAATGTCACACAAATTTACCGTAAGGTTTTTGAAAAGAAACTTCTGTGAAAAGAAATCCCTTTACATAAATCAAAATAGTAAAACATGTAACCAAAGCAGCTTTTTGGCAAAGCCAAACAAACAAACATGTCTTAATCAAAAAGATTTTAAAAAAGTAAAAATAAAAGAGGCTTTTAACAATCAGAGTAAATCACTTTTTTCAACACTGAAGTTCAAAAATACATTAATTTGCGCAAAAATGTCAACGACTGGAACTTGACCCATCACTGACTATAACCTGAACCTGTTTAACTCGCTTGGTGGATTTCAACGAGGCTCCACAGCTCACATCTACTTGATCCACTGGACCTCCCTAAAGTATAGTCGCAGTTTAGTTCATTAACATGGTAGAGCTTGTGTTGTCTGATGCCTGCAGTATTTTGTGTTTGAGTGAGCTGATAGAATATAGAAAAATGTGTGTGTGTCGTCTGGTGCTGCCCTCATGTCGTCCATGACAGGATGTTCTCTCTCTGCCCCCAGCTTGCTTCCATTGCTTTGTGTCCATCAATTCGAAGCAAGTTGCACCTGTTTATGTGAGTGTGTGTGTGTGCATCACTTACTTTACAAGTGCATGTGTGTGCTTCCTCCCACATTATGGCATGTGCATGTGTGCGTTTCCCTGCTTGCCTGCCTAACAAGGGTCCCTAGTCCATATGTGACTTCCTCATTAACGGGCCCACATGACAGGGACAGAGGCGCTGGCCAGTGGCCCAGAGTAGGGCTGACACCACCGGACCCCCAGATGCCAGCGGGACTAGATGTGTGTGCGCTCGGCCACAGATGCCCTAACCATGTGGCCCCCTGTTCTCTCTTCCAGTTAGAACCACTAATTACAGGCTGTTTCTCTCCCTTCTTCCTCCCTCTCTCCATCCCTTCCTTTCTTTATTTTTTCTTAAAGTAAAGCAGTGTTATTATTACAAAGATCGATTTGTAGCTGACCAGAATTGTTCAGTGTATGCTGCTCTGTTGCAGAGTTGCGAGCTGAGTGGTGTAGGAGAGATATTTACAGTGCAAACAGGAGCTTAAAAACAGAGGGAAAAGCTGGTTGGGAGGTAAATGACAGACACCTCTGCAAGGACAAAGTAGTAGCACACAAAGGCTCGAGCATTCGTTGTTGGCAGAGCGTGCAAGAGAGTTGTGCCAGGCATGCCGCCACATAGGTAATGACTGACAGGCTGTCACGGAGAGACTGCTTTTCGGGACTTCAAGTCAACTCCGCAAACACTACTTCGCCTGCCATACCTGGCAGAGGCACAATTGGATAACAAGCAGAGCTGTTTGCACTGCCGGTGCCACATTCAGTGGGAATCATGGGTGAGAACAAATAACGTCAACGAGGCTCATTTTGTGCAGTTAGTGGTCACAGGGAGTGTGTTTTCCAGTCATGCTGAGCTGCAGGAAGGACACAGAAAACATGAACTGGCTCACTTCCAGCAACTCACACATACACAGAAATACACAAAATATATTACAGAGCTTTGATTCTGATAAGCAGATTCCTGGTTTTATCTTCATGACTCTAAGAATACTAAAATTAATTTTGTTATGAAGTTTTTACACTTGTGTTTCCCTAAAAGGCAGAATAGGTCTTTATATCTAGTTAATATATATATTAACTTTCAGTAACTATATATATATATATATATATAAAAAGGTCAGTTAAACAAAGACAAATGCTGTATTTTAATTCAGTCATGAAGTGTCAAAGTCAGAAAGCTCCTTCAGTTCAGGTCTTAAAGGTTCAACTTGGAGGATTTAGTGACATCTAGTGGTTCAAAGTGCAAAATGCAACCAAATAAATACCCTCAACCTAACGCTAAAGTACAATTGGGTTAGGCTGGATGGCTGAATAATCTCAAAATTAGATCACGAATAAATCTACGTCTATCTCAGTGATAAGCATGACACATTTTCAGTCATGTCATGACTGTGTATCCCCTAGAACACTCCAGTCCACTAGGGGGAGGTAATGCACCTATAAATTAGTTCCTTATTGCCAAGATAACCTAAAAGGGGGGAAAAAACAAGGAAAATGTAATGATGTGCCAGCAGATAGTGGAAGGAAACTAAGCAGAAACAAAGATGAATAGAAAGGTTATACTCAAAAAGAACCAACAGTATCCCCACGTAACTGTCCAAGCAGTTGACAAAAAAATAAATAAATAAAATAAAAAATCTACAATATCACTATTATGGAAGTGGTTCCTGTAGAAAAGATTAATACAATGTGCAAACTTTGGAATCAGTTGGTGAACATTAAAACAACCATACATGTTTTGAATCACCTCTAAAGGTATAACCCCAGCGACTATACAGAAAGCATGAAAATGTGGCCCAATGTGACTTGGCACACCAGTTCTTTCAGTGCAAGCATCAAACAGAAATCAGTGCTTTCTTCAGCCTAGTTCTGCTGATGGTTTTGCTTCCTGCTTAAAAGGAGGTTGTGTTTTTGTTTTTCAGTTTCCACCATCACCCACCCAAATCAACTGCTCCATGATAATAATACAATAGAGACTATGAAGCCATACTATAAGGCATTGTTGAACTTCCACAGTCTACCTGACTGCTGTTGTTGATTACAACCATCCATTTATGATTACAGTGTACCCATCTTCTGAAAGCTTCTTCCATTATAACCTGATTAGTGGTTATTTTTCAAAACCTTTATATGTTAAACCTCAAAGAGAAGTATGTCTGGCCAATTAGGTTTCAGGTTTCCCTCCCTAGCTTCTCCAAAGATATGGGCCATCATGACATGAACAGTAATAAACAAATACAGTCCAATGCGTCCCCTCATTCGTCCCTAAGGCTTTACTTTCTTTTGCCAGTAGCTTTTAAACTACTGGTCCCAGCTTTGTATTCAACCTAAACCCCATTGTCACTCCCATTAATTGCCTCAGGAGGTATAGCATTTGAGCTAATTCAATTTTTCTTGCCTGTGTACACTTAAGAAATCAGCACCCACGGCACGCTTTAGTGAATATAACATTCAGTGCTTCATTAGATGTGTCTATAAATTTTTTAATTTCAGCTTTCACTGGCTGTTGCATCTTATTACACAGCACCACAGCCACAATGAGGGTAATTAAGGAGGTGATACTGTATAGAAATTACCAAGATAAGTGAGCACAGAGTAATATTTATTAATTAGCTAGTGGATTTTTGTGTTATTCAGTAGTCAAAACCAAGAAAAAAAGAAAATCAAGCATTGACGGGATAAGATCGGCTGCTTTAACAAATACTTTTCTTCATATAGGTGCCGTCGAGAACTAGCAGCTGGCTCCTCGCCACCCTCTCTGACCTCATGATCTCGGGGCTCTGGTGGGAACTGCTGTATCTGTCAGGTTCACATTTGTAGACCTCCTTTCTTACATATATGATCATTTCAGGGGCACTGGAACATAGTCAGGGCTCTAAGAGTCTGATGCTCGATCTTGAATTTCTCCATGAAGAGGTTTTTTAAATGGTGGTGTAATCCAACATTGCATGCTACCTTTCCTAACTGACTTTATAATCATAAGTGATTATTCTCTGTCATTTTTCTTTTTTTTTCATTATTAATATTTTATTTTAAAAGATGGAGGCTGGACAAAAATATGCAGCAATCATGAAGGTATTGTTTGGAAATCAAAGTGTGATTTGCAACAGTAATACTGTAAAATACTTAGCTGCTAATTGTTATGTACATCTATGACTAAAAACCACTCTAAGGTGGCTGATTGTGTTCGAAAGATATTTTAATTTGTGTTCATAGCTTGCGCAGTTTCCACCTACAGATTTTTTTTTTTTTTTTTTTTTGTGCGTGTGTTTACTTCAAAATAATTACCTGTCACACACACATCCAGGCCCCAGGGGCAGTTTAAGGTTCTCAGCAGATATCCTTTTTTCCCTAAGCGGGTCTTAAACTACCGCCTGGTGTTAGAAATAATGACACAGGGTTGACCCCAGACAACCATTTGACCTCTAATCGTCTCGTTGCCTTTCTAGGGCAAACATAGACAGAAGGGTGGCTGTCTGTTAACCTAATGGTACATCTGCTTGCCTGCCTCATGTCTATAACTGAGGTTGCATTGGATTTATCATACAACAGCAAAATCCAAGTTAAACCCAAATAAAAACAAAGCCATCAAAAATATCAATTAAAGGGAAAAAAAAGAAATTAATTAACCAAAGTGAACCCTACTTTTCACCTAAAGCAAAACAACAAGAACCCCCTGACATGTTCTAATTTGGATACCGTTGTCTCTGCGTTCCCTTTTAACTACTCTTATTTTAGCCCTTTTTAGACAAAACGTCAAAGCCAAGCAAATAAATACAGCTGGAGAAAACATGAGGGACTACACGTAAGTACTAAGTAGGTAAGTACATATAGTCAGTTTAGCTGTAAAGTGAAAGCTGTCATGTGATTCTCCGCTCTGGTAAATAAAGTTCTCCAGGAATGTGCCTGATAAATAAGTAACAAGTGTAGAGTTTTAAGGTTGGAAACTTGTGTGGTGCTGCTTTAAAGACACACTGTGTAACCTCGCCACCTTAAAACTCAGCATTCCTAACTCGCAAGCACATCTCTGGAGCTGTCACTGTCCTGCAAAGTCCTGAGGCTGAGTAACCACACTTCCCAACTGGTTCCAGGATGCAGCGTGAAGTTGCACCCGAGATTCGCTTTTACGCACCTTTTTTTATGTTAGCAAGCAGATATCAACACATTAGCCATTTTGAACGGGTGGCTGATTCAGCTTAGAAATGCAAGAAGACATTATAAAAGTTAGGAAAAGAAATAGAAAAAGGAACAGAGTAAGAGATTAAACACAATGCTTTGGAGAGATAACAGCAAGTTGGGATGCAAAATGGAAGCTAAATTCCGAGATGATAGGAGGAACCTTACTGAAAAAGTTCCGTAATGTGTCTTTAAAGGACTTTAACTTGCTTATGTTCTATTTTCTTAACCCTAAAGAAGTTGTCTTGATAACTAAACTTAACAAAACTGTGAGTAAAAACAATATGAAGGAATAAAAAACTTCATATTGGATACAAAAACATTTTTGGTGACTTTCAGCCCTCCAGTCTAAAGTCAACTTTTTCACTGCACAAAGTACTTTAAGTTACTGAACAACTGTAAAGAAACATTAGGACCCTATTTTTTTGTTTTACTATTTATGATGCCTAAAACTTTTCATGCTTCTTATGTTTCACGTTCCAAGACTGGAAGGCATTTTTTTTTATGTAATGTTCATGAATGCTATGCCTAACTCCCGAATATTCTACCAAATATAGCAGCACAACAGTTCACAATAACATATGAATACAGACAGCAAAAGCTTCTACATTTGAGTCATATAGAGCCGTGGAAACTTGGGGGTTATAGTTTATTAACCTGCTGCTGTGTCTGCCAATCAAACCGTCAGTCTGTCAACAAAAATCAGAGATAAAGACAAAAACGTGTTCTCAGAATAGAATCAGCTGTTCTCCGCTGCACTGTCAAAATGCTCTCATTCTCCAGAGAAACACTCCACATCTGACATCTGCACAGATAAGACTTCTTATTCAGTACAAGGGAGTGATGGAGTGAGGGAGGGCGCAGCATCATGCTGAACAAACCTTTGTCCTCTCTGAAAATCCAATTCTCCTCCACGGTTGCCTAGGTTATTTGACCTCCCACTTTCCCAACTCCCTAAAAGCCAGCCTCTGGTGTTTAGAGAAGGAAATGCAGTGAAAATAGAAAATTAATTTTGAATGTGCCCCCAGGTAGCCAGTAGGCAACGAGACGTGAGATGGGATGTGATAACAGCAATCTGGTGGCTGCATATTGTCTGCAACTCAGAGCTGAAACCCTGAAACGTCCAATATGGAAACGTATTTATTTGGCTGCTTAAAAAGTACCAGATTATGTAGTAAGTACATTTGTATTTGTAAAACCATTAGTAAATACACACAGTTTTACTAATTGCACCAGAGGAACACATGCTTGGGTAAAGTTTGACCAGTCCATTTCACACATAATTTCCACAACAAAAACATCTGCTGTCTGGATACAGATGAGGATGTTATTCCCCCCAAAAAAATCTGACCAAGTCTGACCAACTTTTGATCTCACAAAGCTTGAAATATCTTAAGAATCCATCTGCTTTGTGAGATCAAGGACAATCAACAACAACAAACCCCCAAAACTCCTCCTGTAGAGGCTGTTTGTGCATTTTTTATGTGTCTTTACAATGAAGAGTGAGTTATTATGCTCTGTTACCAGTTTAAACCAAGTGCAAGTACATTTGAGTACTTGCACTCAAGAGTATATCAAGAGTCATCCTACGGCAATCCTCTAAATGTAAGGCTTGATAACTCTCAGAATCCTCCTAAAGTGTCCAAAATAAGCTTCTTTCACCAAAATAATGCCATATTTGGGTTTTTAATATTTCATGAAAAATAACTTTGTTATTTATGCTTTATAAAATGTAGATGTTAATTCCACAGAATAATATCTTCGCAATAATAACGCAATCATTTTTACAGCCCTGTTTTTTCTCCACATTGGTATCTGGTTCTGTAGTATTGGAACATTTAAATTAAATACCAAGTACATCCACATAGTATCAGAACAATACCCGATACTGGAAGCAGTGCATCAATAAAGTTCAGAATTCTTTTTTTTTTTTTAATCAGTCGGTATCTGATGTAATTTTTACGTACTTTAAATGAAATTTTGGTCCCTTTTTTACCAATAAAGCATTTAAATGTCAATATTTACTTAAGAATTGTTGCTGACCATGTCCATCCTCTTTACGACCACAGTGTAGCATCTTCTGATGGCTACTTCCAGCAGGATAATGCACCATGTCACAAAGCTCAGATCGTCTTCAACTGCTTTCTAGAACATGACAATGAGTCCACAGAACTCCAATGACCTCCACAGTCACCAGATCTCAATCCAACAGAGCAGCTTTGATGCAGCTGACAAACCTGCAGCAACTGTGTGATGCTGTCATGTCAACATGGAGCAAAACCTCTGAGTAATGCTGAACATCTTGTTGAATTGTAAGGCAGCTGTAAAGGCAAAAGGGTGTCCAACTTGGTACTAGCACGATGAACCTCATAAAAGAGCTGGTGAGTGTGTATAGTTACAAGACATGTAGCTACCAAGTCAGAAACAAAGTCAAACCAAAGTGCTTTAAAATGCAAGGTCATGGGCGAGATGACGTTTGTTTACATTACAAATAAAAAATAAATAAAAAACAACCAAAGTTGACCAAAGTGCTTCACAAAAAAACAAACTATACCCTTAATGCTAAAGCCTACACACTGTTCTAAACAGGATAAAATGATGAAATGGTTGAAAGTGCCAAAAGCTGCTGTCAGATCAAGAAGCACTACGCTAGCGTAGTTTCTAGAGACAACAGTAAAAAGATCATTAAATACTTTTAAAAGGACTGTTTCTGTACTGTTTCTTGGCCTAAAACCAGATAGAAATTTCTCATTAATGCTGATTTACTAAACTAAAAACACTTGTAACTGGTTAAAAACAGCTCTTTCTAAGACCTTTCATAAGAAATACAGCTTAGCTATAGGATGAAAAGAGAGCGGTATTTACCATTGTTGAGAGGTCACTTACAGAAATAAGCACGAATTAGAGATGAGAGATTTTCCACAGAATGCAGTAGAAGACTCTACTGGTTCCATGCATGGCTATTCTTAGCAATAAGTTTGGATAAAAACAAAAGTTTGCAAAGACCACTGACATTCCCCACATTTTTAATCCAAAAAAGTCAATGATTTCAAAAGACTCCCATGATGATCATCATAAAACACATCTGCATACTGGCTAGGTGACTGGATCCAACACTTGAAATGTCAACACTTTGTGATTGACCACTTTGAGATGTTTCCATGCATCAGTTCTTATTTATAAAATGATAAATATTCAAGTTGCTTTCTCAGCCAAGAGTTCAAACTTTTTATCACATCTAGGCAATGCATCGCCTCATACTGAGCTGCATTGATAGTTGAGTTTAAGCATGAAATAATGATGCTGCATTTGCAATATCCAGTGTGCACGCTGTATAGTTCTATATTTTATGTATATCTAAGGGAATATAAATAAAAAAGCAAATAAGAAACTAAACTGAAAAAAAAACTGATAGGATGTGAAATAAAAAGGCTAAGGTTGTTATTGGTAATGAACATATACTGTGCCGCTACAGCCATTGTGCCTTATTGCAGTGCTGTTTTTCAGAGGCTGAGAAATACCTAAACACCTCTTCCTGTTTTTATTTCACCATTATTTTTCATTCCTGACAATTCACCTTCTTTCACATGCTTTCTCAAAATAGAAGAAGGGAAGCGGTGCCAGTTGGTTAAACAAGAGGAAAGTGTTGACATCATGCCAAGTCTGGGATGTTAATTAAAAAGGGAGAAAAAAATCCATTCAGCTATGTTTTAGAGATTTCTCATGATTTCATTTTGTGTCTAGAAGAAAATGTAATTTATACTTACCCAGAATAGGGTAAACCTTCGAAAAATGAGCATCCTCTTTCAATAATTGGCCTTCGAATGGCATGTCACTATATCTTGAGGATTAAGGCTGATGTGGTGGGTTTATGTGAAGTGAAGCGTTGCCTTGTGTTTCCCTTTATTTCCTTTTGTTTGACACTTAAGCTTTTTGTTATTGTTACTGTATACCACAATGCTCTCTGTTTTCTTGTCATTTAGGTCTCCGTTATCCAGTTCAGCTTCATCTTTGCTTGTCTTGCTTTTTTAAAGGAGATGTGTATTTCTTTTTTTTTTTTAAGACCCTTGGGAAATGCTTTACTTTACATCAAGAAAATTCATATTTGTGATGTGCTCTGTCAGCAGGGATGTAAATACTATAAACAGTCTGAAGACTCGCCTTCAAATATTTGGATGTTTATGTCAAGCATGCTTTCTGTCACTTTCTATCTTGTTGTCACAGCCTGCATGAATGCTTTAAGACTGACTTCAATGTCTCCAAACTAGTTTTTATCAGACTATCAATCCTTCCCTTTAGGATTCATATTAAAACAAAATGCCAAATAGTCCATAAATGTAACAAGTCATTAGGAGAATAATTAAACCTGTTGGCATATTGGACACTTTTGGAAAAGCTTTCAGTGGACATGAAATGCATTTTACTTGGTCCCACTGTTCACACATCCTTTTGCTGATGAATGTGGGCTTAGTTTGAAAATATAAAAGGCTTAGTAGGGGGTGCACCTGCAAAATGGTCTCACAGTTTTGAGTCATTATTCCAACATGCAGATAAATTACTGGACATGTAAAGATTTGTCTGCATGACTCATTGTTTTTTAGCATATTTGATGATATTTTGACTTTTTTAGCTATAGCAGTATGACTGATGTAGTAAGGTGGATTGCCACTTTGATTTTTAGTGAATTACAGTTGTTTTATATAGGTATGCATGTTCTTCAGAGGACAAATCATTGGATATCCTCGTGTACCACCACTAACTTTTTCTAACTTGTCATTTATCCAATTTGTATTTGTGATTCAAAAACAATGAATTGCAATGACTTTGGTTACCTCCTTCCAGCTCCACCGAAAATAATTAATTTCGACTTTTCAAATAGGATGTCCAACTTGATCTCATACATCCCAGAGTACTAGGAAGAAAAATGTCTTGGGCTGTATGGATTGTGAAAGGTGATCTTAATCCACTGCTTGCTTCTTTTCTCCAGTACCTCTAGTAAATGCAACTATACGTGACATCCATTGATGGATAGAGGGTGCAAATCTTAGTTTGAATTTGTTGGATGAGCAGGGTGAACAACTGATTGGGGATCTTCCTCTTAAGGTTAGGAAAACTCATTTGAACTTGGAAAATAGCTTGGAACGATAACCTATGATGCAAAGAAGTCCTAATATGGCACATTAAATGTAAGACCAGGCTCAAATATTTCAGCATCCATGAGGATATTGCTTCCATCTATCACTCCTGATGACTCACACTTCTGTGTTATTTTTATGTTGTCACAATATTTCCATTGGTTTCCTTTGTGAGGCTTTACTGTTGTGATTTTTGTCTCAAAGTACAAAGACTGTATGGATTCTGTTGTGCCTTTGATATGTCAGCAATGCCAATAAAATGATGACTTGGAATGACAGGAAACAGCAAGTAGCGCATAGTCTAACAGCAGAACTAGGCTAATTTATACAGTAAATGACTTCTGCCTTTGTTTTTGCATGCCTAGAAGAAATAAGATGCTGTCCTTTGACTTGTTCACTTCTATGGTTAACAAAGCCCCACATAAATAAGACCAAACAAATGTTTCTTCAGAAGCAAATCTGCTGTCTGTCTAACTTCCTGAAATCAGTATGAGAACGATGGATAGAAATAGCAGCTTTTGGGACAATATTTTAAAAAGCTGTACACTCACCAGCAGAAGATGGCATGAAGATGACAACAGTTGGAAGATGTAATAGTGGAAAAGGGATGGATTGACAAATGTCCAAACTTTAAACTCTTTAAACTTGTGTAAAATCTATATATGGAATATTTGCTAAATAAAAAACAGTCTAAATTTGACTTGATTGCATCAAGTTAGTGCTTTTTTCAAACTTGTCAAAGCCTTAGTTTGGGCATCTTTGTTGTCTGACTACTACAAATACTCAGCTGGGAAAAGCACGACATGTCAGATTAATCGAAAACAAAACAAAGAAGCAAGAAGGTACAAGAACTCTTACAGAGAACTTAAGTGGCCTAGGGCTCTACAGGCTCTTGTGAACCTGTAGGGGGTGATAACACTTGTTTGGACATACTCTTTAATTCCCTTTGTTTTCCTCTGGAGGGAAAGAAGTGGTGGTGGATTTTCCTTTCATAGAAAAACAAAACTGCTTTTTTTTTCTTCATCTTTGCTTTTAAAACTCTATGTCTTTACCCCTTTAGGACACTGTAGGTAAACAAAATGTGTAATGTTTGCTTGGTTGTAGTCACCCGGGTACTTGTCAGCAGTGGCTATAGCTTGTTGCAGCATCAGGTACATCTGAGTGGTCTGCAGGATCTGAGGCATCAGGGAAGCTGTGTTGACATGAACGAGGAGGGAGTGGTGGGGGGTACGAGGAGAATCGATGCAAGGTTCTTTTAGTCTCCGTTCTCTGGCTGTGCAGCTGCTAGCAATTACCTGAGAGGGAGAGGAGAGGCTGTGAAGTTCCCCAGCACTGAAGGCCTTTCCACAGCTCACACCCAGAGGCTCTCTAATTACTTCGCCAAAACCCTGAATATATGTCAGAACCAATCACAGGCAGCCTGGAAACAGGAGCACGGCGAGGCATTTGTTTATTTGCGAAGTAAACACTTGCCAGATACTTACCACGAAATTGGTGTTTGATTTATTAATGCTTGTGTGTAGGTCAGGGCACCATGCTTTATTATGTCAGTTACTCAGCTCACAACAAAAGCTGTGGAAAAAAAGCATCATTAGCTGCTTGTTTGTGTCTTAGTTTGCAGAAGCAAGCTTCTGTATTATGGAGGGGAAATTCACTAAATGAGACAAGTTAGTGAGGAGAGTTGGCAAAGTGCAGAAATTCTGCATCTCTAGATGATCATCTTCATCTTTGCATCATTTTTCCAACTACGGCTCTCCTTTTCTTAATCTTCTCTATAGGATTTGCTGGGGAGTGTTGCCCCACCTCTTCCATATGTTTGGCGCTGCTTGTCTTTTAGAACCACTTTGTCACCGCTCGGTGTAGAGCTAACCTTTGAAAGTGATGTTGCGGGATGCAAAACACTCAGGGAAGGTGGGACGGCACCTGACAATGATTAATACTGCTTTCAGAGATCTCATGGAAGGAAACTAAGGCATCATTGCATCGCAGTAGAATTACTTGGACTTAGAGGGGGAGGAGGAAAGGACATAGGAGGGAGGATACCACCATAAGTCATTATATTGCCATATACAGATGTTCTTTTAATTAAAATGTTCTGTGGAAACACATTATTCACAACCTTGGATTGCACCAGCTAAACTTTATGCATCAGGGGAAAAGAAAAAAATCTTAAGACTGTCACATTTGTGCAAGGCTCATCTCGATTTCCATGGCATTCGTGCAAAGCTGAGCAAGTTGTTTTGTCCTTTCCATTCAAGTTCTAAAGCAAGAAAGAAAAAAAAAACAAGAGGAAAGTTGAACACTTCCCAAACTTTTAGATTTTTAAGACAAAGGAAACCTGCAGAGTATCAAATGTTGGGGATTTGAGGGTTAGTGTGAAGGAACTTTGGGGTGTGCTTCTGCATAAGTGGAGTCCAAATGAAGTTTGCAGTTTTGCTACGTGAGTGGGTCAGTTTGACTGTGAGCCCAGGGATCATACGTTATTGTGGCAGCTTAATAAGGGTTAGCAAAGTGTGTCACTGTGCTTATTAAAGGCCTAATTACAGCTAATAGAAGACAGTGATGCAGGTCAGGGTGCCATGCAACTCACACTTCATGTCAGCCGGTGAACTCGCTCAACGATGGGGGACCTTTTGGAGATCAGGTAGAATTCCTAAGGTACTTCAGTTTTTATTCAACATGACAGTGGACACTTGTACTTAATTAATGTAAAATAAAAATCGTTAAAGGTGTGCTTTTAATTTAGTTCATACAATATACTGTACACCTTTTTTTTTTTATCTGTTAATCATGCATACGGTTCTATTCCTGTAAGTATGTAGAAATGAGTCAAAATTTTAAATCTTCTCCAGCTCATCTGCTCTTATCACAGGTCGTGTCTACATTACTCTCCACTAATGTCTTCTTTAGTTCTGTTTTCCAACAGCCGTACCCCTCATTTGAAGTGAAGTCATTCCAAGTGTCCAATGATCTTGCTTTTCTACTTTTCTTTGAGCCAGTCAGCCTGTTGCTGGTTCTTTGAATCTTAGCTTCATCGTAGTCCTCTCAGACCAAACTCTAAGCAACCGTCATCCCCTTCATCTTCCTGAAGTTTTATCCTGTTTTTTTGTAACTGATACGTTTTCTCTGTGATGACAGAAGTTAAGCAGTAGCAGGTGACCTGTGGATAGCTAAATAAAAGTATGAACTTTTTTTCATATTTGAGGAATGAAATGAGTCTTAAATGCCTGCTTTCAGTGAGTAATCATTCATTTTAAAATGACTGCTGAGTAATGCCATTGTGATCATGGCAGGAACACAGAAACAAAGGAAGCACTCTCACTCAGTCATGACTCATTCACTGTCCTCTTTCCACACACACATTTGCAGACTCAATAAAACTACTGTTGCTCAATATTGCAATTTATCTGAACAAATTAGAGGCTGTGAGTATCCCCGAGATGAAATCTCAGTTAGTATCAGCCATGCAAATTACAGCAACGCAACCCATACTCCATTACACATATCATTATAAACCCCTGTACCACTTCAAAACCCCTGCTACCAATAATCAATCTTACCATGTTGGGGAATAAAATGCAAAGCGCTGAATTAACAAGCAGGCGTGACAGGCTGATTATTGATTTAATGTCAGCGGCTGGCTGGCACATACATCTCTGAGGCGAGCACACTATTAAAACATCCTAACTAGGGTAATTGCATTAGACACCTTTTCATAGCACTTTGTGCAGTTAATCGGCATGTAATAAGGGGAGAGAAAAGACGGGAGCTGAGTGATCCGCTGAGTCAGAGACCATGTGATGTTATGTCGGAAAGTAAGGTTGAAAAGCAAAAGAAAGGAGCCCGAGATGACACATATTTGTTTCGGCTAAAAGGAAGAAGACAAAAATCACAACTGCGTTGGAGCAACAAGTCTGGAATGGAGATGTGAAACGTCATGATTAAGCCTTCTGAGTGAGGTCTAAAAGGAGGGAAAACAAGGAGAAAGATGAGAAGAAGGGGTGGACAGGTGCCAGGTGCTCGCTGTGTTGGGACACCCCATCACCACGGAGACATGGGTCAGGGGACACGAGGGGAGGGTTGTTCAGAGAGGGCGCGTGCTCCATAGCAGCGGGGCGGCTGGGCTTGGGCATGAATTACCCGCCTGCTGAGCTACTGCTTTGGAGACGCTGAGGGAGAGGTCACATAGGCAGTGGCCCTTGAACGCACCAGAGCAACAACAAGGCAGTGTGTGCTCCCAGCTAGTCTCAACAGCTATTCTGCATTTAGCACAAAAAGTGCACATCGGTGCACTTTACAGAAAGGATGAATTAGGTCAGCTCCGTTGGTCAAACAGGTTGCCGCTGTCCACAGCATGGCACTAAAGACAAATTATTCTCACTAGAATGCTTTAATATCAAACAGAGAAAGGGACAATCAAAGGCTGGAGCTACTTTTAGACTGTCCCACTGCTCAGTGTGGCGCCACATAGGACATGTTGTCCAAAGAGCACCTGGATACAGGAAGAATTCAGATAAACTTTACACTGCATTGTACCTTTTTCTTCTCACATAAACATATAGGGTCTAATGTAATTTGTTTGTTGGTATCCGATGGGCTGGTTTGAGTATTTCAGAAACTGCTATTGGCAGTATCTATTGGCAACATGGGATCATGGCGCTATTCTCCCCTGTATCAACTGTTCAGTCTGGTAGTGCTCAATCTATGCTATGAAGAATTAAGTCAGTGCTAAAGTCCACTGATTAAACACAAATCTTCTTCCTAGTGTGAAAAACAGATAAGTGTTTGAACTTTACAGAATTCAGGAAATCAAACTGAGCAACTGTTGCTGAGTTATTGTGGGTTCGTCCTCCTCTGCATGACACTGCAGCCAAGCTGGAGGTTTGTTTTCAACAGCAGCGTCCGATGATGATCCACTCTGGAGGAGGAGGGCAGGAACGGAAGACATCGGGTCAGGCCACGCTGTTCAAATCGAGCCAAATCAAAGGCCAGAGGCTGCCTCCAGCCGGTTGATTGCCAAAGACCCTGGATCAGTGCCTTCATCATCTGACAACCTGTGAGAGCGATTCATTCATTCGGTCCTCTCCTACACACCTCCGGGACTTTGACAACACCCCGCAGCATAATGAATCAAATGCTCTGGCAGGAAAAACACAAACCCCCGCAAAAAAAAAACAAAAAAACATCACACACACAAGCATGTGCGTATGTCACACTAATGATAGTCAGCAAAGACAATAGAAAGTTTGCTGATGAGTTTTTGACTTATTCTGCAAGGGCAGAGACGCTGGTAGCAAATGGAGGCACAGCAGTAACCATATAGTTTCTTTTTGATATCTAATCATGGCAGACGTCAACAACACCATACTTATTACTGCAGTAATGAAACCTGAATCAGTCTCACACAGATTCATTTGTAAAAGAAAAATAATTAAGACAAAGGTCCTGCATCAAGCAGACAAATCAGAAAGACAACAAAGTATGATGCGTGACAGTCCTCCTGCGGTGATGCAGGCCTGTCCTTTGTGTCATGACTAGTCACTCCATGGAATTAATCAGAGCGTCGTCCTATCTTGTTAGGCTGAGCTGAGAGATGATAGGGAGACTGCAGGTCTTTAATCAAGGTTAGAATAATCTGCGATGGTAGCTGATTATAAACCTGATCATCAGCAACATATTGTCGCCTCCTAATCATCCAAATAAACAGAGACAAGACCTGCCCTCAGCCCCCACGTGGAGGAATAAATTACATGTGCACACAAGCAAATGCATGAGCTTTACACATGCCTACATGCATTTGCAAACATAGATGCCCACACGTATGCTGAGCCTTCATGTCTGCATGTGTGCACGCTTCTATATGCAATCTGCCCCACGCAGCACTTTTAGATCACATACTTTTAATGCAAATATCACATTTTATGGCGGCTTTTGAAATATCTTGCCTCTCAGCAATTGAGGAATGAACCCTTTGCAGCTAAAAAGCCCAGCTTGAAAGACATTCATCAAGACAGCAGATAAACAATGAAACGGCCTTTCTCAAGTAGATGATAACCTCAACTTCTTTCTAATCTACTTTCATGTGCTTTGTCTCTTCTTTTTTTTTTATAATTTACACCCACTCTTTTATTTCACCTCTCCAGAGGTGAACCTCTCCTCTTCCCTTTCTCCTCCCTCTCTTCCAGGAGCTCATTACTCCAGGACAGAGCCTCGGCTGTTTTCAACACACGAAATTATAACACGACCGGCGACGGCACTCGTTAGCAGCCTTGTCAATCATCGGAGCGGGCAAAGGGAGAAGCAATCGGCGCCCGGGTCAGCGATGAAGATGTTCATTCTCTATTCATCCATCACATCTTCCTGGAAATCAATTTACACCGCGTCAGCGTCACAGTGCCTCGACAACAGCGGTGATAAGAAAGAGGAGGGAAACAACTTCTGAGAGGAAGACAGAAGATAGTGGTAGATTCGTTTAGATACAGTCTAATAAACGTCACTCATCTTATTCTTTTCTCATCTGTCACCCCCAGGTTACCTGAATCCTTTTGTCCTTCACTGGAAATTATTATATTTATAAAATCCTGCAAAAACCAGCTAAGCTGAAATAGCAATCAAAAGTACCCCATTGGTTATCAACCAAAGTTACCAGACATAATTCTGTCTCTCCTCTTGTCCCATTTACTCTTACCATTCTGTTCATAGCGAGATTTGAAACGTTGACGCCACTCACGTTAATGTAACTGCTTTCCTGCAGATGTCAACTGCATGCTTCATTAACAATGTTTGGTTTGGGCAAATCTGAAGAGAAAGGAGGATAAAAGACTAAAACAGACAGGTAGAGGTGGAAGAGACTAGACGGGAGGGAAAAGTAATTGGCAGTGCAAATGAACCTTGGGCACACTGTCTATGTTCATAGACTGCCGATGAAAATGCCTTTCTACAACAAATCTGAGTGGGACACAGAGGCTGAGAGAAAGCTAAAGTGTGCGGAGAAAGATAGTCAAGTAGAAGGAAGTGGCAGAGCAAGAGGAGGAGGATGGAGTGCCAGTTTGTGTGCACAGAGGCATAGATGAGTGCCAGGAGTGTGTATATGTGAGTAGAGGAGGGGGTGGTGGTGGGGTCATTCCAGGAGATGTCATGCTGTTTGAGCAAACGTTTCTCCGTTAAGGCCATCCACCGCCTGCTGTATCCCAGCCTCGTGCCAACGCCTCCGACACTGCAGCCGCTGATGCCAGGAGCCCGCCTGCCCCTTGTCTCAGCAGAGCAGATGTCACTCAACTGCCCTCACCCTCCCTCTCCTCCATCAACTCCATTCTCCCCCCGCACACACACCCTGTACTCCTAACAGGCAGTTGCGTCGGCGTGCCAAGCAGGCGACACCCAATGTGTGAAGAGAGAGGGGGTGGCGGCGGGTAGGAATGCACAGTGTGGGAGCCCTGTAGATTTTTCGCACTCCCTCCATCACCTGCCCCCAAGCCAACAACCTCTCCCTCGCAAACACCACCACTACCATGCACATGCCACATGCACTGGCAAAAAAACACATGCACAGCCTATTCTCTCCCCGCTCACTCCTCACCCCCCTTTTTTTCTCTCGCCATTGCAAAAAGAGACACACTTTCCCCTGGTTCTCCTGAGATGACACCCCCTGCAGGCCTTTGGAATATTTTAATTCTGTTTCCTTACTCTTATTATGTGTGGAGTGTGTGACAACTGAATTGTAATTAGTCGCTTAAGGGAGAAGACCGAGGAACCCTCCACCCCCCCTCAAAAAATGGGGGAAAAAAAACACTGGAGGGTGAATAATATTTCCATAACCTCCAATCACCACCTTGTGCTCCTGTTGCCACTTATGATTTTACCACATAAGAGTGTGCACAGAGTCCATTAGCCCTCTTTGTTTCTCCTTCCGGTCTTTATCCGAAGCCATTCACCTCCCTTGCAATCCTCCATCTAACCACTGTATCTTATCTTGCAAGGGAGGCCTGTATCAATAACCCTGCAGCCTCCGCTCCTCCACTACAAAGGGCCCGGCGACAAGGGCTAGCTGTAGGGATGGAAGATAATGGGATTGAGGTGGTACTTAAATCTCAGCGAACCACAGCAGCTCAAGTAATTAGTGGATGGGATCCATACTGGGGGCGCTAAGCAGAGCTAATGCTACCCTTGGCTCTGCTGCTGGAGCAAAAATCAGCAGTATGGGAATGTGTAAAGCTATCACATGGATTATCTGCCTCGTTCAATCTCGCCGTGTTTCTGACAGACAACTTCAGCTCACCAAGAAACCCAAACCCAGAAAGATGAGACTGAAACTGGCAGTGGGGAGGCAAGTAGGGAGGGAGGGTGAGGAAGGCAAGGAGAGGCGAGGGGATTGTAATTTCACAGCAGTGTCAGAAGAGCCAGCCGAGGCTCTGTCTTTCCATTGAGGCTTCATTAGGGCGAACAATGGACTTCCCTGCCATCTAATTAGATGAGGTTAATGAGTAGAGTAGGGCCACCGTTGATCCCCACAGTGCAGGCTGTGTCACAGACGGAGGAGGTGGTCAAGGGGTCTTCAGGGCAGGAGGGGAGAAACCTCATAGGCATCATACACATTGTTTATTTAAAAGGGAAGTCATGTACAATGTAAAAGCTAAATATAGTCCTGTACAACATCTAACGTAGACTGTAAGATTAAATTAACTTTACTGATCTTGAAGGGAAAGTTAAAGACAGTATATCACTAACAATATTAATATTGTAAAGATATTTAGTGTAAGAATAGGACAAGCAAAGGTGAATAAATGATGGCTGTATTCATATTGCATATTCTAGAGCTGGACACAGGTGCAAAAATGGAATGTGAATACACCTGAAATGGGCATCCATTCATATCATAAATTATATTATTCTCACTATTCCTTTAAAGCTGGATTCACCTTTAACGTTAGCCCTGTTTTCCACTTGGAAATTAATAATACTTTGACTCTGATTGCGCCAAAAGACATGAACATCTGGCTCTTTACATTCATTGGTTAATACACCAACATTAAAGTTACATCTGATGGTGTGTATTGCTAGAAGTGACTGCTATGCTGACATGTCAGCATTTTGCAGAACTAATACACTGAGTATTTTGGTACTTTTTTACCACTTCTTCAGCTGGATTGTTTTGACTATGCAAAAGTCTTGAGCTATTCCTTGGTCCTTTTTCCTATTTCCAGGAAAATGAAACATGCACTAACATACATAGTAGTAAGGTACATAAGTAAAAAAACTGAGTACGGTTCTAGCAAGCTGAAAGGTCAATATTTAG
>CM047998.1:11092971-11105063 GCA_026261665.1 Melanotaenia duboulayi
CAGTAGGTAAAAAAAACTGAGTACATTTCTAGCAAGCTGAAAGGTCAATATTTAGCCTGTGCAGCTTTGTTCTTTGGCACAATCTGAACTTTCTCAGATGAGCTTTCTTATCATTTCTTTTTAAGAGTTTTCAGGTTCTCCAGGCTTCTTGAAGGACTTTCCAGAGCTCATCTTTGGATGGAGACTGCCTTTTGTTCTGTTATCTGTCAAGATGATTCCACACTACTTCAGTAATCTTAAGGCCTCCATAACACTCCATAAGACTCAATGAGTTCTTGTGCCATTTAATAAACTTCAGCTCTTTCCACTTGAACAGTTTTATGGCTTCAGTAAACAGTACATGTATCAACCAGAGGTCCAAATGCATCTTTCATGTTCAGGATTTGTTTTCATTTCTTAAGGACGTCATTTTCAGATCATGTTCATCTGCTGTACATGGTGTTTTGAGGCTTGATACTTCTTGTTTTGTCCTTCACTTTTCCAATTTCCTCAAATCTTTTAAGGATGCACTGTACTTCATGCCAAATTTTCAGCTAATAAGTCTTTGGTAATCACCTCATCACAAACATAATTTCTAATGTCTGCCAAACAGTCTTATTTTCAGTGTCTTCTTAGATACAACTACAGAAATGAGAAGAAAATGAAGTTTTTGTGAAAGCCTGCTAGTGAAGATGAGCCTGAAATACAATTTAATATTGATCCATTGTTAAGTTGTTTGTTAGGTGTTGACACTAGTTCATCCCTTGAGTTAGATGCTTTTTTTTAGATGATTCAGTTATTTATAGCTCAAAAATTACTTTAAAAAACAACAAAAAAGAACACATTGATAGACAGAAAATGTGGAAAAACATAGCCAAAAGGACAAAGAATTACCTCCACTTCAGCAGCAGTTTGCAGATAAACAGCCCAGAATGTAACACCATTGCCATGTCAGATCACATAACACAACATAGAGCAGGTAACTTTTATACCAACTAAGCACACAGCTTATTAAACCAGTTACTGTAGGTGTAAGAAAGAAAAAAATATGGGTGTGTGAATTTGTGAGTCTTAGATGTGAAAGATGGGAATATCTTTAAATGCAAAAGGCAGCAGTTAGCAGGCATGTGATAACAAAGAGAAAATACTTTGGTAACACTGCAGCTCTGTGAGGAGAAACAGCTGGTATTCAATCTAATGACACCAAGAGCAAAGCTCAACATAAGGAAATATGGTGTAATTTATTTGTTTTAGAGTTAAAAAAATATGAATATATTGCAGCATCTTTGTTCGTCTAAATTAAGTCTCAGCACTGTATTATAGAGCACTGTGGAGGTTTATTTCTTTCCAATGAACAATTTACATTCTGTGCAGGAAAACAATCCTTTAATGGTGTCCTACATCACAGTGTGTTATAAGTGATTTGAGGTAGCACCTGCCTTAGCTGGAAGCTAGCAGCATTGCTCTCCAAAGAATGTGTAATGTGATTTTTGTGAACTGGGAGGCAATTTGGAGGTATCAAAAACAATGTTTTCACTGCACATTAGAGATTACACCTGCCACAGCAGAGCACATGGTTGGGTTTGGACGCACAAGCATTAAAACACATGCACACACACAGAAATGGTCTTGTAATTTGAGGGTCATAGCGAGATAGCCATAATCACAGCACCGATTTCAGATAGATCATATGGCCCATTTAGATAGACAGAAAGATACAGATAAATAGTCAGTGTTCTTTCAAGCTACNTACCGATTTCAGATAGATCATATGATAGACAGAAAGATACTGATAAATAGTCAGTGTTCTTTCAAGCTACAATACACCAAACCTCCATTTCAGCTTTTTTCATTTCCCTCCATTCAAATGACACTGCTGAAACTGACATGCGCAAGCAAAATGTTAATCAAACAAACCCATTTCTCCTCAACAGCTAAACCAAACAAACGGGCTTCAACTTTCCTATTCAAGTCAGAATGACAGCGCAACACAACACAACAGCACTGAACGGAGCATTCTTTATTCAGAAAACGTCAGCCGTGTGCCATTCTGTTGAAAATATCAACTTCAGATGTTGAGGGGAGGAAAAAAAGACGGGCGTTTTGTCTGCCTTTGTTGGTTCGGGCTTGATATGCAGCGTGAGCCTTTCAAGCCATTTGTTAGACTCAATTTCTTCCTCTGTTACATCTGCAGATTACGTTTCAAGCAAACAACCAGCAACATGAAGGCACACAACTGCTATTATGGTGCGAGAATGACAACTTGCATAGGCAGAGTGCAAGAGAAACACAAGAAAAGGATAAAGAAAAAACTGGTGATGTAAAGAAGGCTGGGAAGATTGGAAAGAGGCAGAGGCAGTAGTGACGAGATATTACAGTGATGGGATGTATGCGTGTGTAAAATTGTAAATGCCTGCATGCAAGTTATGTAAATGAGAAAGCTTTGATTCTCTAGCCTTAAACATAAGCTCCCTCTTATTGTTTTCATTTCACTTAGCTGTCCTGCTTAGTTTTGTGCCTCTCCTGCAGTTTTTATGTTCATGAATTACTGGAGGGAATGTTTCAGCCTAACTCCAAACATCTGGCAGATCCATACATTTGTTTCTAGATAATCTAAAGGATGACCTTCGAAGTGAAGCATTTACAGTCTTATGGCTGCAAATTATTTAAAAAAAAATTGCCAAAGTTCACCTATGTGGCAAATATAACTGGCTAGCTAGCACTCTTGAGGTGCTGATGCTAGAAAACAGCTGTATTAGCTTAGTGATAGCTAGCTTTAATCCACCTCAGTTATTTTTTTAAAAGAGAAAAATAAAAGATAAAAAATGACAATTTAGACAACAAAATGCCATGACTAACATGACTGTGGGTTTGACTAAACTAGAAATATCTAATATTTGTTTTTTTTTCCTTACTTACTTATTACCTTGTTGGGCATCAAAACTGGGAAATTAAAAACATTTGCTACAAAATTTTTATTTCTTTTACTGTGTTTTGTTCGTTTGTCATGTTAAAAAGGACTCTACTTCTCTTCAAATAAGAAAAAAAGGTACACTAATAAAATAGTGGGCAGAATTGGAAAAAGTAAGCTAGTTAGCTTGACTACTCTAAAAATATTCATCTGGTTAGCTAAGCGCTGTGGTCGGGCAAAAACCTCCTATGTCCAAAATTCGTGATTTTTGTTTTCTTTCATAAATCAGTACTATTGGTCACCCTTTATGTCTGTCTGTTGTTTTACAAATATTTAACCAAAGATATATGATTAAAACACAATACAAAGTTTGATGACCTTATGTCCAGTTATTACAAAACCATACAGTTTTTTTCGTTTTTTGAAAAGTGACAGGTTTGGAGATAGGAGGTTTGCGCCCAACAGCAGGATAAGGTAACATCCCACTCTCTGCAAGTGTAAAAGTTTCCCTAAATAAACTACAAAGCTGAAGGTTAATCCTGCCTGCTAATGAAATAGCAAATCTGACACATAGGAATCACTTTTTATACCACAGACATTTTGTCAGAAGAGGAAAAGCACAAATTAATAATGCTAATCATGGTCATATTTCACTTCTACTATTATGATGCTGTCTCACTGCAATATCCTGCTGGGACAGAGAGCCATTGTTAATGTTATTGATTACAATTGTGCTTTTCTTGGCTCAGTATGACAAGTCAAAATGCCAGCAGAGGAAAGAGGTAGGCTTTTGGAAAAACTGGCAGCTCAATCCTTTCTCTGTGGATGACATTTTGCCATCTGATATTGCCCACTTTTTCTTTTTTCTTTTGGAGAAACTGTATTTGGGAAATGTAATAAAGCAGAGTACCTTAATTCAAACACGGTCTCAACCTATAGAGAAGGAGCACTTTCAAATGGGCTTGTGTTTACCATAGTAACAATCACAAGCCCCTTTTTGTAGCTTACTTCAACTTAGAAAAACCTTTTTGACAGATCATTTTAAAAAGTCCTATTGGGTAACACATGTAGAGTTTCAAGTGTTCGTTGATGTCTTTTAGATTAGATTCTAGAGACAATCATTTCAACCCAAATTTATTTTCAATTTATCTGCTCCATCGCCATATTTCAATGACTATTGCTCTTCCTCTTTACTTCAAATAAACAGTGTCAACCAAAACTTGGGCATGAATTATGTCACCTTAATCTTGCTTAAACCTGACTGGACCAGTTGTGGTTGAAAGATGATCTTGCACATTTAAGAATCAGATATTAGTTGTGATGTGATCTCACCCAGTGTGACATGTTTGCTGTGAATCTGAAATGTGTTGTTTTTTTTTCTCTCAGGTTGAGAAGCATGTAAGAAAATCCTCGATTCCAGCAAAAGTGAAATCTTGTTCCATATTCCATAGCTCTACATGCCACGAGTGTGTACACTTCAGTAAGGGGGTTTACTCTCCAAAGAGCAGCAGACTGCTGACAAGCTCAGTATTCATGCTTTTCCAAGCTTCCCGGCAGCGTGCTGCTTTAACCTAGATCGCCATCTAGTGATCAAATGTCGTAGAGCTCAAAAGATTATCCCACTTTTAATGTTTTGTTTGCATGTTTTAGACTTAAATGAAAAAATTTGCATATACTCCAACGTCATAATGAGGATCAACATGCTCTCATTTCTTGTGGTGCTAATTTTTAGGAACAAACATTAACTTTTTGCAAATCTCTGCTTCATTATAGCTAATTTTGTATATTTATTTTTTAAAAAAGCTTTATCTTATTTATTTATTAATGTAATTTTGACTGGAGCAGCTGAAGCAGCTTGTTTATCATTATTATTACAATTATCAAGTCGCAATTGTGCTGCATCTCAAGTTCATCTGGTATCTTTTTAAAGTTCTTATATAGTTCAGTCTTGGTTTGGGATTTTTTGAACAGACAGGATCTTAAAGGTCCAGGCTGAAATAAATGCTACCGAACTCAAAGTTTGTTTTGGTTATTGCCTTGTTTTAACTCTAAACTGCACTAAACTTCACTCTTGGTACTCTAACCCTAACCTTAACACCTTAAAAACCATACTTAACCTTTTGGAAAAATCCAACTTCTTTCTTTTTTATTTTTTTTTTAAACAAAAAAAAAAAACTATCAGATTTTAAGTAAAATCTGGTAAAAAACACTTAAAATTACATTTTTTCTGAANCTTTTTTTTTTAAACAAAAAAAAAAAACGATCAGATTTTAAGTCAAAACACTTAAAATTACATTTTTTCTGAAATAAAATCAGAGCGCCAGTGTCGGCAATATAAACTTATTTAATGAAAAAAACAAATGTTCAGTCAAGTGTATGAACATATGCCTCCGCTGTGTTTTTGTGCTTACCCAGCTATCACTTTGCGTGTGTGTATGTATGCGACTTTATGTGTGTGTGCAGACAGCATGCACCTCACCTCTCTATAATGAAATCATGCGGGTCAGTGAGGCCGGCATGGTTCGGGCAGGTCACCCAACAGATCGGAACTAAGCTGCTTTGACCCGGCCTGGTACTGCATGCCAAACAAACACACACCATTCACAGTACGTACCGCACAATAGAACCTCTGTACACGGGGAAGGGTGTGTGATAACGATTAAAAAGGAGAGTTGAAACTGTTACACACAAGAAGAAAGGAGCAGATAAGCAATTCAGCGACCCATGTAGACAATTTTCTTTTCATTTTGCAACAAAACTATTTGATGATCTCCTTTAAAAAACAGAAAAAAAAGGTCTGAAAAATTACATCAGAATATTAAAACAAACAATAGAAGTGATCAAAGTTGCTGTTGACTGTAAACACTGAAATGCTGTGTTAGATTACAGTACAGCAAGTAAGCTTGCAGAGAAAGCTTTAATCACTTCGCTTCCATTAGCTGCTGCTCGCATCGCCCAAGGACTTCAATTGGAATTAAATTAAACAGTGGAAATGTAAATATTGACAACATATGCGTAATTATTTGTTCCACAAGCAAGAAAATCTGAAAATTATTATTGCAGCATTGTGTTGATATGAAAAAAGAAATACTTCAATTTTCCAATAATAAAAATGCAAATAATGCTACAGAGCACACACACATAATAATGATAGTAATAACATAGTTGCAATAAAAATGGAAAAATTTTGTGAAACCATTTTCTTTTTTTTTAAGTTTACACCCTCCCTATCCCAACGTCCACCTGTGAACTTTGCATTTAATATTTCAACACATTAGAGGTCAAAGGTCAACAACTTCAAGGCGGCAGTTCTCCGAAAGCTGTTGCTTTTTCTGAGAGGATAATCAATTACCAGAAGACTGATCTCTGCCATCGTGTCCCTGCTCATTCCCACTCCTTCACATCAGCCAGGTCTCCCATAAATTTGAATGTAAAACAAGCTCACCAGCGCAGGGTTAAACACGTAATTAGCTACGACAAGCGAATATGAGGAGCAGACTTAGTCAGGAAGAAGGCTATGGTAATGCAGGAGACTTTGCAGCCCTGCAAGGCACCGAGACGGGACGCGGGAAGGGGAGGGCGCATGAGGAAGATTTTAGATGCAGATATTAGAATTGCAATTGTCTGCTGCATAACGGGGCGCCGGTCTGGAAATTGACTTTTTCATTATTCACTTAGTACAATAATTAAATATTCAATGCCCTGGGTTGGTGAAGCTACTGAAGCACACCGATGATATTTAACTGGGCCTGACAGATGTTTTAAATAATGTTTATTTATCGATACTAATATAAACTACCCTAAAGTGTCACTCTCCTGTGACCTGCCTCAGATTTTTGCAGGCTTTGCCTCACTTACTCTCATCCAAAAGTACGAAAACCAAGAAAAAAAAAAAAAAAATCTGGCAATTAAACAAAGTTTACTTTTCTGATCTGATTGGGTGTTTCCCAGTTTGAAACACGGAATTAGCGATGAGCTCCTCACATCACAGCGGCCTTGTTTGTCCAGATGCAACAACGACCCAAATGTATAAATTACTAAAATGAATACACGAGCAAACGCTAAATAAATATCCACACAAGTGAATTAATACATAAACACGTAGCTATATTTATTCATTATCGCCATAGCAACACATTCGTCGACCCAAACAGAACTGAGAGGGGGGAAAAAAATATTATGCAATAATTAGACTTCCATCCGCTTTCCATTGCCCATTACCAAATATGAAATATTCTTTGTATTTACATCTGAAAATGTCAATCCCATTCAATATCACAGCATGATTTGCAAGTCATGCAGCTGGAATGACCCATCGAGGGAGAGGATAAAAAGGCAAAAAGGAAAGAGATTTTGCTTCTTTACAAGTCTGGCCAGAACAAGGCAAGAACAAAATGTTCAGTGCATAAGAGGAGAGGTAGGGTAGAAAAAATCTGGAAGAGAAATCTCAACAAACAACTTGGTTTAAAGTCATCCACAACATCACTCTTGTAGGTAAGTACTTATCTCTACTTATTTTATGGTTTTCTTATTGGAGCATGTTTATGAATATGTTTTAGCCGTTCAGGCATCTTTTCTGGCTCTGAAAACTGCAAAATCAACCGCTTTGAACTTCCATGTGCACCCAAAGTTCAGCCGCAGGGTCACGCTCAGCCTTTCTAACCGATCCACTCTGATCAACGCATCCACTCCAAGAGGCAAACAACATGCAAGTGGACCCAAACTCTCAGCAGTGGAACAATATGCTTCCTTTGGATCTTTTGCAACCATTTGCATTGGCAACAGGTAGCAGGCTCTCAACGGGAGCCCGGATGTCTGTTTAGAAATTCATCTTCTCCTTCACATCAGAGGTCTCTAACAGGCTCAACAAGGGAGAACAGGGGGGTACAAAGTGCTAAAGTGCTTTTGTTGACAGGCTCCAACAACTTATAGCGATCCTTCATTGCTGCGTTTGATGGACATCTGAGCACCACTTGTGAAAGTGTGGGGGATGGTGAGGACAGGGTGGCATGAGGGGGAAGAGGAGGGGGGGAGGTTGGGGGTGTGTGTATGTGTGACAGGGTGGGGTGGTGCACGGGGTGTCAACACAGGGACTGATGGAGTGTGCGCTAAAGCACTGTATTGAAAAAAATAAACAAATCAGAAACAATTAAGTGTGAACTCTCATGGAATATTCATTGGCGAGCAGCCTTTGCATGACAAGCCATCATGCCACCTCCAGTCCATTTTTTTTTTTTTTTTCTCCACTCCATGTCCTACACACATGGAGATGTGCCTGCCACTTAAATCAAATTAGTCATTAGCAAATTGAATCAACAATTAGAGCAAAAGAGCTACATGGCATTAGCATCAGTTCAGTCATATTTGTCAACCTATCAGAGCAACCTCTGAAGTAGTTTTTCCTGCGGTCTAACTCCACTCCGGTGCGTTCAAAGTCAAGGCTGTAGCTCTGGGCTTTAGGCCCCTCGGTTGCTTTTCTGCCAGGGTCACCTAGCATCACTGCAGCTTCAGCAGACCACTTCTATTTTTTTTTAAATTTGCCAAACTACATTTGTTTTGTTTGCTGGCTCTTTGATGGATCCGGTGACTGCCCCGATCTACCCTCTTTCTGCCTCTTCTGGATTATTTGTATCGACATTTCTCACTCCTCTCCAACACAGCTTTTAGTTAGAGGCTGTCAAAAACATTGCTGCCGGATATGGAAGTATCCTCATTATGCAAATGCTGGGTTCCACTGATGGCATGTTCTGTTTTTATAAATTGCATCCTCTTGTCAGAAGTCAAATTGTATTTGAGTAACTTCAGAGAAATTGTCACTAAGATTTCAATTTAGTTTGCCGGCAATGCCACCATCAATTTAATCAGAACAAACATGGACATGTGTTTATTTCTTTGCAAACTGCAACATGATTGTGCTGTTGTGGGGAAAGCCTTTTCTACAATCACACTATTATATAAGAACATCTTGTGCGAGATTTTCAATAATGAAAGCAGAAACAAAAAGTTCATCTTTTTAATAAAATATGATAAACAGCAGTGGTTAGTTATGAAGAGCATTGATGGGGCATCCTCTGAGGAAATATTAATAGTCATGTTAAATTAGAGGTAACAAGATAACGCATTTAGAAGTGATCCCTTGTCTGATCACTCGCATGAATAATTTCATAATTGTAGATTAGCTTTTGTATCTAATTTGTAAGCTTTCTTCAAAACCGACTCCTCGCAGGCATCGCTGCGAATCAGGATCACTACAAAGTTTATGAATAAAAATCTAATCACAGCTTTAAAGTTTAGAACAACAAGGGACTTCTGCTTCTGTTTCCCAAATAAACTCTATTACAAGTTTTAAAATGTGGAATTAAATATTAAACACCCCTTCATTTCCATTTGAGGTCTGGAAAATACTTCCTATATTTCTTTAATCCTCCAAACAAAAAAGGGTTCCTGCGAGATTTTGGAAACTTGATTCTGAAAGTAATATTTGTTGGTTATCTAAGAGAACTAATGCTGAAGCTGCATATTTAAACCAAATATGGTGTTGTTTGGATGTTGCACGGCTTCTGGTCTGTGGATATTTCTGCCTGGATGGGTCAATAGAAATCAATTTTCAGAGATGGGATGGAAGCAAAACTTCCTTTAACAATTTCCCTCCATGAATTAGAGATCATGCATAAAGCATCGAAGAGTTTGACTTTGCAGCTTCTTGGAGTTTATCCGTTTACACCTACACCCGTCTCCATGGCCTCAAACCAACATGGTTTTTCCACCGGCCTCACTTACAGGCCTCCATCAAAGTGGAACTACATTCAAGTGCCCTCAAATTGAAAAAAACATACATCAAAGTGACAAGAAAAACTCTCTCAGTTTGATTCAAATTGGCAAAATCCAACTCTGTAGCCCTCTACTCTCCATCATTGTTACAGTGGTGAAAAGTGTGACGCCTTAAATCTCTGACAGCAACATAAATTAATGGCGGCTGGCTACCACTGTTGACAAGCCAAAGACAAAAAGAAAAAAAAAAAAAGAGGAAAGATAGAGAGAAAAAAAGAGGAGAAAGTGAGAAAAAACGTCAGGGTCGATTTTAATATTCATGAATTTTCTACCAGCTCAGTTCAGCAGTTTCGATTAAGCATTAATTAGGAGCCAGAGGGGAAACCAAACAAAAATAAGGAGCTGAATGACTAATGAAGGTGGTGGAGATGTGGGTAGACTGCCATGCCACTAATGGTTCAGTGTTATGGGTGCTACATGGGCAGGAGTGCCAGTGATGTGGGCGGCTAGACGCACCTCTGCCCACACCAGAGATCACACTCGGAGAGAGAGAAAAAAAAAAAAAAAAACGCTCTGGCCATGGAAGAATAATGCTCGGCTGGAAAAAAGCGAGCAACCGCTGCTTTCCAATGTAGATGCTGTCAGTGGAAAAACCTCCCAACTTCACATTTGGGTGGGAAAGGGAGGTGTGTGTGGGGGGGTGTTTCATGTGTTTGGTTTAAGCCTTGCATGCTCCTTTGGGTGATGGAGAATTTCTGCAAACATTTTGCAAACCAGCTGGAAAAACTTAAAAACATGGATGTTGAAGACAACTTATAAGGAGATGAGGGGTTTCCATGCAGGAGTGGTGACACATGGTTATTTATGCATATTGTGCATTTTTTTTCTTCACTTAAATTGTTTCCTTGAAACAAAAAGTTGTGCTACAGTTTGAGGCCATGACAATTTGGGTATGTTTTATGTTTTTAAAAATAAAAAAACAAAAAACAAAACAGTATCTATAAATACAGTCTGAATATTTTATCTTTATCCATTCCTTGAAAGGATTAGCAAAGAATCATATTTAAAGACTTGTGTTTAATGATTTAAAGATAATGCTTATAACAATAATTTTTTTATACATACCTTTCTAAAAGTCTAATTTCAGTGGTGAATCATTGCACAATAAAAATAAAGTAATTTTAACTCAAAATGGACAAATCAAATGCTAAAAATACAGCAAAAAAACGTAATTCATCCACATTAAATTGAATTATTTTGATTATGTTCACAATAACTAAGGTTTTCGAAAAATATTGTTTTTATGAGTACAGCCACTAATTTAAACCAACCCCTTGAAATATGATTTATAAGACAAGACTAATACAAGTGTGTATGCTCAAGAAAACTTGGTTGCAAATAAATAAAATCTGCTGAAAATAACAGCTAACAGAATTTTAGGTATTTTTCGTGGGAATGAGTCAAGATTAAACACAAAAATTGTGGTTAACAGTGGACATTTTAAAATGCATTGCAGTGTTAATAACAAAACAAAAAAAGCTTTTATGAAGCAATTTTATGTGTATATAGAGATATCTTTGTAAAGCATTTGTGTGAAATGACTACATAATTAGTACCACCAGATATTTTTCTTATATGAAAGAATAATTTTAAGAGTAGCCATTTTCCTCTGTCTGTGATCATGCAAGATATCAGAATATTTAATGAAATTGTAACAAAAATCTTAAATGATAATACAACTCTGTTGTTATTTTTTTTAACTAAATAAAAGTGCCTTTGGGTTTTATTCAGTGTGTCACTAATGCGAACTTTAATTATGAGTGTACTTCATGCGTTTACAAGGCTACAATGTATATGTATGACTGCTTTGGAGTCGAATATATTTGTCAAATATGAATAAACAGCATAAATATGAATATGGCATAACATTTTCATTCATTATTGTCATGATCTCAAAATGTCAGCAAGGGCACAATTTACATCCTATAAATATTTTCTTCTTAATTATTTTCATGTCTGTAAATTATTAAAGAAAAACATAAAAACCTGCTATAAAATAGGATTTATTGCTGGTTTTCTGTTTTCATCGGCATGATCACAGGGAGGAAATAAAACCCACAGGATCAGAGAAAGAGGACAGAAAAAGAAGAAAAAAAATGGTTATCTTTTCTTTTATCTGTTTGAGAAAGGGCTTTGCAGTCTCCTCTCCCAGTAAAACAAGGATAAAGGGAACAGGGAAAAAAATAAATGATATTGTTACAGGGGAATTATCCTTAAGCCTGCCCATGATATTTGAATTGTATTGGTGAATTGTAATCAGGTATTTTAGCTTAGCGGCGCTGCTCTCCGTGTTGAACGCCTACCATCTGGTATTGGACGACAGTGTGACAGACAGAGGGCTAGAGCAAGACGAGAGGGAGGTGGTGGTGGG
>CM047998.1:11110400-11121739 GCA_026261665.1 Melanotaenia duboulayi
AGTACATTTGAGTGACTTTTTCTTTCTCTTTTTTTTTTTTTTATTTAAGCAGCAGAACAATTCCCAAACACTGGGCAATTGCTGGAAATCTTATTTTGCACATAATGAATTAATTACGCTTTTTCAGTATAGCTTCTCAGGATTTAAAAAAAAAAATAGAATGAAAATGAAGATGTTTGCATTTTTTTATTTTATTTTATTTTTTATTTCTGCAAATCACAGAAATATNAAAATGTTGTAGCCAGTTGCTACAGCAGAATAAGATGTTTGCATTTTTTTTTTTTATTTCTGCAAATCACAGAAATATATGATGTCAAGATTCACTGGGATGTGACTACATTGGTCAAGCCACCTATCCTAACCAAGTACTGTAGTTTGGCGCCTTTTAGGACTTCTAATATTTTAACTTAAAAATAACAAACCAAAAATAATTTGGCAGCACACTCCTCCATCACCCCTCCAACCTCCATATGCCAACTAATCAGTATATGACATTTTACTAAAGTACACATTTTAAAATTATTGGTCAAACAGTTAATGGCAAAACTGACAATTTTAAATATAAAATTGTCCAAATGAAACTTAAAATGTGTATCTGGGTGGAAGTTAGCAGCACAGTAGCACCCCAAAGGACTGTACTTTCTCAATGTCTCTTCACACTGTACACCTCGGACTTCCAGTACAACTTTGAGTGTGGTATATCAGTGATGGACAAGAAGCTGAGGACAGAGAACTGGTCAGTCAGTTTTCATCTTTAACACAAACAAAACAAAAGAGATGATTGTTGACTTCAGGAGGAACAGGAGTAAACAAAGCACTGTTTATATCCTGGGGAAGAGGTGGAGGCCATGGAGGAATACAAATACCTAGACCAATGATTCACAGCTCAGGTCCTCTGGTCTTCAAGATCCACTGTCCTGCAACTTTAAATNGGATTCACAGCTCCGGTCCTCAAGATCCACTGTCCTGCAACTTTAAATGTTTTCCTGCTTCAACACACTTAAACTCAAATTAATGGCTCAGGTGCAGACTTGTGCAGAGCTCGTATATTACAATATCACACAGGAAGTGGAAAAATATCAATTGACAACCAACAAAATTAACCTTCAAGCCTTTTTTCAGCTTAGGACATTAAGAAGGAAGGTTTTTTTTTATGGAAATTCTTTCTCTGACATAAATTCAAATAGCCATTCTACACTGCAGGAATACGCCATAGGAAAGAACTGCCTTGGGGCAGGAAACATATGAAAGGATTTGGTTCCGAATTTTATGGTCATTGTTAGGTTGACTTGATGCATTACAAGATGTGTTTAAATCCTTCATCCAACATTTAATTTATCTTTCAACCAGGATGAAGCCATCAAACAGGGTGGATGAGTTTGTAATTGCCACTTCAAGACAAACATACTTTGCACTTAAATCTGTTGTAGGAGAGCTTCAACAGTTGATGAAAGAGCTGCAGGATTACCATGATCAGTTCCAGGTGTACTTCAGGCTATTCAAGTGGTTCATTTGGATACCAAGCAAACTATAGAAGGCCAACAATTTCTGTGATCCAGTTAACCTTGTTTTCTTGATTCTGTTTGTCTAGAAGGTCTTAATTCTGCTAAACAAAAGTGAATCAGTTTAGCTTTAGTATGTACGGTGGCTCTAAGCATTCAAACAACACTTAAAAAGCATTTAATTGCCCTGAAAAAAGCGGATATTGAACCTCTTCTGAAAACTCTTATAGTAGATTTAAACTCCAGCACCTACNACAACAAAAGTGAATCAGTTTAGCTTTTGTATGTACGGTGGCTCTAAGAATTCAAACACTTAAAAAGCATTTAATTGTCCTGAAAAAGCGGTTATTGAACCTCTTCTGAAAACTTTTATAGTAGATTTAAACTCCAGCACCTACCAACAAAACATTGCATTTTATTAATCTTTGAAAAGGTGACAGTATTGGATGAAAAATGAGTGAGGTGTAACATTATCAGTACAGTTTTCGGGACATTCGGATGAATTCCAGGACTGACTCTTCTACATTAAGACAGCTCTGAACAAGGTGTAGGGTGTATAGATTCGGGCCAATTTCAGCTCAGAAAGGGCCAAAAGTTTGGTTGACACAGCCTGTGTGGAGTAACCTGAATTTGGGCAAGACACAGGCCTAAATCAGGTTCAGCACACAGATTTGTGTCAGGTGATCTACTCTAGCAATGTTCAATGAAAATAATACATTTTAATAGAATTCAGTTCAAATAACTTCTTCTGATAGTTAACTTAATGTGGAAGAAAATAACAGCTCTAGAGTTTAAAACAAACTTCTGTCCTAGATTTAGAGACTATAGCTGTTGAGTCGCGAGGCTTCTCAAACGTGCACTCTGCAGTTAGTGCACTCCAGCTGCACAGTTGCTGAAGCACCCTGGGCGAGAGCGCTTAAAGGACGGCGTGAGTGATGCAGTGCCTCAGCACGAGTGGCGGTGAGGAGAGAGGAAGTGACAGCAGACAGTTGCTGCTCACTGTGGCAGGCTGGCAGTGTCACACCTGGCAGCTGTCAATCACCGCGCTCCCGAAACACTTCGCTCCCTGATATCGCCGGGGCGGCCGCCAAACATGCCTTGAGTAGTGTCATCCATCCACACATGAGCGCTGGCTCACTCTGACTGAGCTCATCCTGTCACTGCAAGTCAGAGAGAGGCAGAGAAAGAGGGAAGAGGGAGGGAAGCATCCATCTATTTACATATGGAAAGGTCACAAATAGCCTGCAGGCACTGTGCTAATTAGTGAATGTGGCAAAAAAAAAGAAAAGAAAAACTCCAAAGATAAATTGAAAGACAAAAATGGAGAGTTATCTAAGTATGTTAGTGTAATGAAAGTGGGAATAAGGTGAATGAAAGGGGAAAGGAAGTGGCTGAAACTTACAAATGACAGCTAATAATGGTCCCATTTAAATTTGAATTTCCCAAATGGTCTGTACAGACTTGGCTCTTAGCGAATCATTGATACAAGTGGTTAAAGTGGCTGACCTCCTGTGGTCTTTGCGAAGTAGTGTGTAGCTTTAGCTTGGTAGTTAGCCTGGACTGCATTAGCAGACACTGACCATATGATGGTGTTCAGATGACCGGGCGTGGGTGATCTCCCATAGCCAGATAAGCAAATCAACCTTTATAATTCATTGTGACAAGCTGACATGGAAAATGAGTGTAAAATTTTATACTTACATGAATTTTTGTGTCAGATCACCGTCTGTGCAGTTGTTTATCTGCCCAGCCATAGCCGAGGGCTCCTTTCTCCGTGGGCGCTTCATGGACTTTGTTTCCAGGCCTTCAGACACATCGCCCTTCGCCCTGGTGAATTTGCTGATTAATTTTGGATGCTCCCCTTAATTAACACCCCAAAGGAAAGTGTAGATTTCCTAACCCGCCTTTGCTGCAGAACAAACAAAATGAGAGACTGAAGAAAGATGACCTCAGGGAGACAGACGTGTTGATGTCCAAAATGACATTACAGGAGCAATGTGAAGGCGGCATGACACTGGGTCCGGACCTGGACCTGGGCGATGCCTCGGGAGCTCCCGGGCCTTTTAATCAGTGGCTGGAAACGAGCTCCCCATTAGTCTCATTTCATTTGCTTTAGCGTCGGTAGAGAAGCAGGCCTCGCATGATGCCACCCGACGCTTGAAACATGCTGCGCTTGTGCCAGTGCTGGTGCTGCCTCCGGCCCACGGTCATTAATTGGTGCCACTCTCTTACTTCCAGGGAAATTGGCAGATGACGGACAGGGGCGAAATAAAAAATGTGAGTTCTTTCTCCTTTTTTTTTTTACCCCACCTCCCCTTTTACCAACATCAGAGTGGATTTCACTAATTGGGTTGAATGGCGCCCATCTCGTCTTGTGACAGCCAAGCAGGATGCATGAGAAGCTGCGGGCAGCTTGGAGAGCTCTCACCCTGCCATGCCAGCTCTGAAGACACGCCGGCAGGAAGGGAGGGGGAGGCGAAGTTGAGAAAGACACACTGAGACAAAAGAGCACAGCTAAGAGATTGCACGCTCACTTTTCAGAGACCTTGAACAAACAAACTTGCACTTTGTCTCGCTGAGGGCAAGAGAATACGCACATCATTGCTCAACCAGAGGGTAGCAAATCAGTTCAGGAAAACACGAGGGGTAAAGTCCTCTGAGACTTTCCCTGCCTCCTTGGCCTGTGCATAATAGAGTACATCAATTTCAATGGGTAATAAAAAGGTTTATCGGAACGCAAATGGCAATATAAAGGGTTAGGAATGTGGAAAGAATTTAAATGATCCCCTAAATCAGCCAACGTGTCATTTTTTTTCTTCAACGTAGAAAACTCACAAGAGGATTTCTACAAAAAAGTACATCAAATGTGCTCCCAGTGCGTCCAGTTTATAGAACTGTAGACTAATACAGTATCCAATTAGGGCCATTAAAAGCACATTCGATCTGTATGCGTCCAGTAAAACAGACATGGATGTTTGAGCAGGTCGTCTCAGCTCCACGACAGACAATTGTCTACTTTGTGTTCGCTGAGATTCATGGAGGGGAGAGAGAAAAGCAGAATTCCTATTACAAAAGGACAAGAAGTGCAGGTGTAATTGGGATATTTGGAAGGGTCCAGTTTCAGGGCCCATCAGAGCAGTGGTGAAATGAAGCCTGTAAGACTAGAGTGGCTGACTGGTAGGAGAGGCTGCCCTCTTCCTTCCCTCTGCTCTCTCCTTTCTCATACATCGCTCCCCTTGCTCCTTTTATTAGCTTATTTCTCCTCATCTATTTGTACTGTTTTGCTTCCTTTGGTTCCCTTCTTTTATTGTGCTCCTCCCTCTCTTTCTGTTTCACAGGACATGACACTGCAAGCCCGATGCAAGGCTCACCTGCCCTCCCTCCTCCTCCTCGGCAATGATAGCAGCTTGATCGGGCAGGTATAGGTAACAAATGAGATCAATTAACGTGTCCAAGAGGGGCACCTACCGGAGAGTCTGGTTGCACTAAACGATCTCCTCATCTTTTGTTTCCCCTCCGCAGGATTCCATTTGCAACCTCATCACTTTCCTGACCCGAACAACGGAGCCGATTGTTCCACCCACCCGTCTAATGGAGAAGGCCCAAGAAAGCCTGGCCTCTACCCCTGACTGCCTATGTATCTTTACTATCAGGGCTCCAACTTGGGACAGAAGGGGAGGGGGGTGCAACCTCGACGAAATGAATCCCTCCTACTGCCCCTCCATTGCCACCTTCATCCTCGGAGCTTTGCAGAACATCAACAGGCTCGATTTGTAGCAAATTTGTCTCCTCGGCTCCCTTTAATTGAAGAACTTTGGGACTAACAAGGAGCTGATTGGGCTCAATAACAGCGCTGTTGAGGGTGAGAGAAGATGCCGAGGCTGGTTTCCCTTCAGATACAAACAATCCTTGCTCATTGGCATTGGCAGAATAAGATATTGCATGGGTTAAACTTCTTCTTAACCAGCTGGTTTGCAGTTACTGTCCGTTTACACCTTTTTAGTCTTCATCATTTTGAGATTAAGCTTTTTCCAACATGCTACATCCGTTTGATAAACAGTCATTTTTGCAAATTTCATCTCTCCTAATATTACAAGCAGCTTGATGGAGAGCCTGGGTAACTAAGTGAGGGTCTGCAGAGGAAAATCACCAGAGGAGCAGCAGAAATAGAGGCAATTATCATGAGTTAGAGAGACCGGGGAGCTGGTGATGGCAACCATCGAACCCCTGAGCATTCGTTTAAATCTGCTTGATGAATGTGATGTGCGCACCTCATCTGTCCCACTCCCTCCCATCTCCCCTTCAGTCTGTCCACAGCAGTTAGACGGGATTGTTTACTATAACCTTGTAATCAACCTGGCTTGGTTGACAGCTCACCATTACCCCTGATAACAGGCCTGCCGCAATTTGGCCTCTGAAAGAAAATATATATTTAAACAAAAACACACAGACACACACATGGAGGAGAAGCTCCTACCCTGTTTGATGCCTTATTGATAGAGCACTGGCCCTGTTATCTTTGTGCGTAATTTGTTTTCAAGAACTGTGATTTACATTTCATTGGGATTACACCTTTTAAAGCTACACACAAGCGAGAAGTGGGCAGCCGTTGAATACTCCACATCTCCACCACGGGAGGAGGAGGCGGCGGTGGTTGTAGGGGTTCAAACGATGCATTTCCAAGTCCTCCAGAGGAGAGGATTACAATTACAATTAAAAATCAAAAGGCTTGTATGTCCATCAAACAGCTGCCCGTAACCTTTTGTGTACCTACTGCCAAATAATCGCGGCGAGTGGAGGGTTGGCAGATGCAAAACGCTTTCCAGCTTAATTGTGGTATATTACCGGAGCTTGTTCATCGGGATATTATGCAATAAGTGTTATTTCAGGCAAGAACGCAGGTTCTAAATGGCATGCTAATGCGAGTCGCTTTGGCAGCATGTTAAAGAAAATCTAGGCGTTGCCATTAAAATAACAGAGGGGCCAATGGCAAAGTTCAACCATCTTGTTTTTGGATGCCGCCTTGATGTAGTGCAACAAAATCAGCTAAACATCAGCTGCTCCAGAGGACTCACACAGGTAGTAGATGGGATGTTTCCTAACTGGAGATGGTCGATGGAACAACGCAGAATTACCAAAAAGGCCAGAAACTTTCTCATTCAGTGTTAATCCTCAATAATCCCAACTGATTTTAGCATAAGTTAGCATCTTCTACATGTATATAAAGAAATGTACTGTATATCTTTAAATTTCAACATGGAGAAAACTGGTTGAATTCAGTTAAAAATAGTCCAAAAACATGCGTTTTTTTTCTTGCGTGTATGTATGATTTTTACCAATAATGGTGAGGAAAAAAATCCAGTTACATTTACTGAAGAGCAATTTTAATTATCTTCTTAATATTATGCTGATTTAGCACAATAATACAAAAAAAAAGAGATCATTTAATAAATGATGCAATATCGCTATCAAACTTCCTCTACTAGAGACTACTGTTCTTGTCGCTTTGCTTTGTACTTCTACTTCTGTTAGCTCAGCACCCCCCCTCCATGCATCATAATCATGTGCATTATATTTCTGTAATTCAGATCACAACATTTTACATAATTCTTTGTTTATTCATTTTCTGAGACAGTCAGTGAAATTATGTAAAACACACTCCGTGTGTGTAACAGAATGTGTGTTTTTCTGACACGTTTGCTTACTTGGAGGCAAAGTGTCCCCATTTAAATGAGTATTACACTTAAATGTCACACGGGTTTATCTAAATTCATAAACAGTGCATTTATTACAGTATATTAAATTTGGTGAATCCTAAATATGGATTGCAGGAGCTGGAGTGTAAGACATGCTCCGAGGGGTTGTGACTTCCAAATGCCTATTTAAAATTGTAAACGCTTCCTTCCTTCCTTTTCTGTATTATTTACCCAGCATTCTCTTCTCACGATGACATGGCACCTGAAGAATTGCTCTTTGAATTTTCCCCCTCGTGAGGCTGCCACCGAGACTGAAAGAAACATCATTTGCTTTTGTTGAATTAATTCAATCATTAGCCGGCGGTTTGAAACCTGCAGCTCCTTGAAAAGGCTCAGATAATATGATTCCCTTGCCATTCACGGTGAGCCCACTGTCTTCTGATGGCCCCGGCAATCTATCGCCTGATAATTTTCTGGCCAAATTATAACAAGAATCTTCATTCAGAGAGGTGGAACGTGTAAATGCAGCGGCGAACAGCAAGAGAGATGAAGCCCCCCCCCCCTTCATTCTCAAATGTCTTCTTCAGAATGGCAGCAAAACAAGGAGATTATAGGGGAGAGGGGAACTCGTTTACCTCATCAGTGGCCTTTGTACGCCTTGTGTCAGCTTTCTGAGGGGAGGATGTTTGAACTCAATCATCACTGGATCTCTGCTGGGACACAAACTGGTCCATCTCCACTGAATGGAGTAAAATATACATCTTCTCTTTAAATATTCAAAATCCAAATCAAGCTTGGATAAATTCTAGCTGTAAAATTGCTCTTAATACAACATTCATTTGCATTAATACACACTCTGCCTTTCCTCACTGTATTTCATACACTCACTAAGGATTGTTTCCATATGGGGCAGCAATATTATAGCAATAGGCACCATTAGATCTGTTTCATACAGATGTTCACCTCAATTTCTGCAGCAGTTGGGTCCATCTGTGTTTACAGTGAGCTGCTTAGCACACGGCTGTGTGAAGGGAGGCATATCAAGCATATGGACATTTTACAAAAGGTTACCCTGCATAAATTAGGTGGAATGGCAATCTGTTGCGGAGAGGTGGCTTACTGCAAGTGCTTAGGTGGTTCCAGAGAATGAATGGGGTAATAAAGGCATCTGCTTTTATATCTATGTAGAACACAAAATGAGAAATGATATCCAATGCTGAATGGAAGGGAAAGGGAGCAACGACTGAAAATTAATCCTTTAAAAAAACAAAAAGAAAAAGAAAACTGTTGAAAATAACAGATTGCTTACTTTCCCATCAGTATTGTAGCTAATAAATGTTAATTGTCAACATAATTTTGAACAGGAGCTCCTTGCATATGTTGGGGAATAATAATTAGGATTTTCAACCTACAAAAGTTTTTAAAAATTGAAACTAATCAAGCACTTTCATTTCAGTCAGGTCTCCATTAATACATGTTTGCACGAGCAGTATTAAATATTGGCTACCAACTTAAATGATAGTATTTAATAAGTTTATATTGTTTGTTTTTTTCTCTACACACAACATGCTGCTCTTTTGTGACTGAGTGAAGGCAGTTATAGTGGCAATTCTTGCTCAACAGGCTGCGTTTAAGATCATTATCACATCCTACAGTGACATCTAGTGGTCAATGCGTGTACAACAACATACTTTTCAATATGATGCACAACTCTGAAGATTTCTGATCTCAATGAACTTGAGATCAGAAGTCTAAAACATTTCTAAAAATTTGGGAAAATTTTACCAAATTCCTTTACTTCATTAGCAGTTTTTTTTTTTTTTCTTCTCCACGGTATGAGGCAAAAACGGCCTTTCAAAAAAATTTGATAGGACAGGTTTCATTAAAGTTGCAACAGCAAAAGAACAAATTGTAGGTTATGGTGTACAGTCATAAGAAAAAAAAAAGAACAATGAATTAAGTTTTTTTTTGCAAATGCGTTCCCTATGATGTGCCTAAAAACTTTTAATGTGCTGTTTAAGGATTTGAATAACATAAGTAAAAAAACATAATGGCATATTTAATTGCATTATATCATTGATAACCAGTTTTTAAAATTGGCTAATGGTCTTGAAAGAATTTAAGCACGAGATTTAATGATAATTTAGCTAAAACATACGAATGTCTCTGACTTATTTACTAAGAAAATGTAGAAATGCTTCCAATAATGAAACAATATTCAGGTGAAATTTATTTTTCTTTTTGGACTTAGTGAGCATATCAACATAAGCATAAATGAATCAATAATCTTAGTCATTACGCAAGGCACAATGAAATTTTGTCCAGGACAAGCTATGAGCAGCTATTCGCTCATTTAATTTAGTTTTGTACTTTTTTATTTTATTTAACCTTCAATCTATTTTGATCAGGATTGACCTGGCCAAGACGTCAGCAACACATCATAAAATTATAATACAACACAAATTTCATATTTATGCATAAAAATGAATAATAACATGCATTCATTCATGTTCTACACTACAATACATGGTTACACGGGGCTGGAGCCTATGCCTGCAATTAGCAGGTAAGAGGCAGAGTACACCCTAGACAGGTCGCCAGTCCATCTCAGTCAACAGTCTAGATTAACACAGAAAAAACTGAAAGTCATTTCATAATCCATCCAAGCTGATGGGCAATAAAACTAAAAACTCTTTTTCCAAACTGTGTGCACACAAGGGGCAATCAAATTGTAAAAATTCACAAGATCACAGGGCATATCGGCTTCATGTTTTGTGAAGAGCGATTCCCAGACCAAGAAGAGCTTTGTGGACCAGTGTGTGTTTCTATGGGTACATTTAAAGGCTAAATAATTAGGATTTTTCACTGTAAAAATCATTTAAAATGTTAATTTGTTGTGAGGGATAAAAGGAAGCTTCCATATTAAAAAAATCTGTCTTCATTTTGTCAAGTCTTTCTCCTTCCTGGTACTTCCTGGTTCCCTCAACCAATCATATGCGACTCCCCAGTCCCACAGTTTGATATTTTATGTCGGCAAAAGAGCAGCAGCATGTAGGTATAGGGAAGCAAAAAAAAATAAATAAGCGGACCAGAAATAGTTTCAGAAAAAGCAAAAAAGCCCCGGCATCCAGCTAAAAAGCAAACAATCAAAAACGGAGTAAAACAAGGATCAATACTGGAGAATCTTTTGAAAGGTGGAGAAGTCTGAGTCACCAAATTAATTTCAAGACAAATTCAGAACTGGCAAAGTAGGCAAGTACTGGAATTTTGCTTGAATTAACAAAAAAATTCTTGATTTACAAAGATTTTAGTCCAATTTATTTCTCGGCACATATTAAATGAATGTGAGACTGTATAGATATATTAGTGATATATGTGATAATAGAGGAAACTGGTGGCCTAGTAGTTTACAAGTGTAATGTTTTGGCCAAGTGACTCTTGTGTTTATCCTTATAACCTAATAAACTTGTTTAAACTTATAAACATATGAAATTACTATCAATTTATTAAGTGAGACTAAGGGAAAACAGCCACTGCGTGGCATTTGTTGATTAATGCTGCTTTTGTTTACACTATTTTATGCTAACATAAATTAGTGCATGAAATTAGCACTAGCATGGCTAAGCATAGGAACTTAATGTGTGTGAATCATCTTCGATCGTCATCACTACGTTTGCTGGTGCCATGTTCGACGTCCTCCATAGGGTCTATTTCTAAAGTAGAAATATAATTTTTTTTGTACTGTTTGTTCCAACATCTGTCACGTCTTTCCGTCTCTTTCGTGATTTCTCCACCTGCCATAAAATCTACTGTGACACGGGTGGAGAGCGAGCAAGGTGAACAGAGGGAAACATCAAGTGGTGGTGGAAAGAATTTTTATTCTTTCAACCAAATAAAATAAGGTCAATAATTAAATTTTCTCTAGAGGAATGTAAATAACAAAAAGAAACCAAATAAAATCAAGGAGGCCAAAGTCCTTGAAAAAATAAAAATAGACAAAAGGCTCAGAGGTCCAAATGAAGCAGTGCCGTCCATGTAGTTCCTACAGCCGTCACTCCCGCCGTGGACTTCTGGAAAAAGAAGGGAGATTTCTGCCAGTACTGCGTCAGTATACTCAACCACAACAGGCTTCCCTTGACAG